>QKQZ01007876.1:2056-23809 GCA_003595255.1 Solenopsis fugax | reverse complement strand
TTCAAATACATTCAATTGGACACGATACATTCAAAGTTTTCAAAAAGAATCTTATTTATCTTAATTAAATTTTGAAAAAATGCTGACTGTTAGAAATTACTGTCGCAAAACACATTTTTTACTGCCACGACTTCAATATGATGCCGTCGCCAACGAAATTTTATTAGTAACGTCGTTACATTAGGATGCGTTTACAGTATTTAAAGTAAATTTTTAATATGTACCCATTCAAAGATATTTCCATTTTTTCGAATAACCCCACCTTCCGAATTGCCCCAGTCTCCCCTATATTATATGTATTATATGTATTATGTATATATGTGTATATATTATGTATATATGTAGGGGTAAAGGGGGATAAGATGACGACCTTAAGGTTTGTCGATTTTTCCTAATTTCTGTGATAATGTAAAAATAACAATCTATTTTTTTTTCAGATTCACTAAAGCCTTGCTTATCACCAATTAAAGTTAGAAGCTGTTAAATAAACTAGAATTTTTTAAAATTTAGATTTCTTTAGGATATGTCAATTTCGTCATCTTGCCCCCATATGCGAGTAAGATGACTTTTGATAAAGGTGAGATGACGAACAGTCAAATAAAATGAAAATGTACTTTTCACGAATAAAAAAATTTTATAATTTAATAAACTTATATTTTTCTGACATTACAACAAAGATGTAAATAAAAAAATTATTTCATTTGCAAAAATAAAATTATATCACATCAAGTCATCCCTGGTAAAAATTACAGACAGAAACGGATAGAAACGGATAGAAATCCTGTCCGTTTCTGTCTGTAATTTTTATTCATTTTTATCAGGGATATCACACAGAAATTTGCTTATTGCTTAATTCAAGTTTCTTAATGGTTCTTAAATGGAACAAAATTAAAAGTTACATTAATAAAATGAAAATTATATATGTTACATAAACTAAAATTAGCAAAACAGAAAATTATCATCTAGAATTATGATCACAAAGAAATAATATGCTTACTTATTTTAAGTATCACAAAAATATGCTTACTTATTTTAAATATCTTATGTAGGAGAAAGAATGTAAAAATTACATAATAAGTCAAGACATATTACATAATTCTTCGCTTCTTTATAATTTTCTCTGTGTTTGTATTGTGGGAAGCACTTGAGCCGTCAGCATTAAAATCAGACAAGCGGTTTGTCATTTTCTTCTGGGAACTTGTTTTTTTTTGTTAAAATTTCTTCTTTTTTTCGGTTATATTTTCTTTCGTTTTCCATTTTTTCTTTCTTTACAGTTCTCATTCTTTTATTTTTTTTCTTTATTTTCTTTATCTTTTTTTGTCTTGTAACACATTTTCTACAAGTGTGCTAGTAATCAAAAGTGATGGGAGTTTTTTTCTCTGCCTAGTGCTGCATTCAGCTTTTGGAAGAGGGGGAAGAATTGAAGTTGACGCATAAGTCCTAATTGTTCATTTCAGGACTTGAAGTTGTTGTTAAGCAATGTATATTATCGGTTTCTGAACATCGATCGTTAATTTCATTAGAAATTTCTTTCAAATGTGTATTCTTATTTGCGTTGCTGTTATTATATTCTTGTGATGTGAGTCTGTTAGTAGTTTCGGTAGGTGCAAAATTATCATCAGTAAAAATATCTGGATTGAAAGGGTGTATGTCTGTAACCTTAAATCCATTTACAACTACAATTTTTACATTAGCTGTCTTGATATAAGCATTTAATGCAAATAATTCTGGTACATCTTTCATTGAAATGATACATCCTGGATTTGAAATCATGAAATTTTCGCAGATTTGGCTATAAGCTGTTTTTAATGGTCCATAAAATGTGACATTCAATGACTGTAATTTATGAGTCGTATGAGATGTAAATCCAAGGAACATGATATGATGTTCTTTACAAAATTTAATTTTCCAAAGTAATATGCGAGGCATGATTATCCATTAAGAGCAAAATGGGGATTTTTTTCATTTGGACATGCATACTTAGCAAAATGTTCGAGATATTTCAAAAAATTATCAGCTGTCATCCACCCTGATTCATGTGCTATACCATCGAAGCCAAGAGGTCATCATCATCCAATGGCATCACAGTTCGGAGTGAGCCTTAGTCTGTAACACTATGTCCCTCCAGCCATCTCTATCCCTTGCCATTCCTCTCTAGTTGTTGACCGACATTCTCCTCAGGTCTTCCTCCACCCGCCAGCGCGATCTCGGTCTCCCTCGCCGTCTCGTGGACATACAGCATCTCGCTGGCCTCCTCGGGACTCTTTCCTGCTCCATACGTTCCAAGTGACTCATTTATCTCAGTCTTTGTGCTTTTATGAACTTGATAATGTCTTCATTTCCTATTAAATCCTGGAGCTCGAAATTGAATCTGCTGCGATAGACATTATTTTCATTTTTAACAGAGCCGAAGATTTTCCTGAGTATTTTTCTTTCGAAAATCCTCATATTGTTCTCATCTAGTGCCGTCATTGTCCACGTTTCAGCGTTATAGCACAAGATTGGTCTAATTATTGTTTTATATAGTGTGAATTTACGTGCTTTGGATATTAATCTAGACCTAAATAGGCTATTAAGCGCGTAGTATGCTTTGTTCGCCGTTATTTTCCTGTATGTGATCTTTTCATGCATGTTCTTTGAATTGAGGTAGGCGCCCAGGTAGATAAAGTTTAGCACACTCTCGAAGCTATATCAGGCCATGCAGATGTATCTATCACACTGTCCTTTTGTATTCACAGTCATTTTAAGATATTTTGTTTTGCTCTCATTAATTATTAATCTTAAATCCCTCGTTCTTTTTTCTAGCTTTGCAAAAATATCGGGCATGCTTCTCAAGGATCTTGCGTATATTGTCACAATCTGAATATGCCAGTATTTGGTAGGATCTGATCATAATATTTCCTCCATTGAATAAGTCTTTTATCGCATAATATAATATTAGATTAAAGACCGTTGTGGATAGTTCGTCTCCTTGTCTTACCCCTGCTTCTATCTTGAAATCTTTTGTTGTTGTTCCCTGTATTAGCACTTTAGTCCTTGTGCCTTCCAGTGTCATTAAGACTAGCCGAGTTAACTTCTTAGGTATCTTAAGTTCGTTAAAGATTTGGGGTATTTTACCTCTATCTATGGAGTCAAATGCTTGTTTAAAATCCACAAACAACATATGCAGATCCGTGCCGTACTCCATGCACTTCTCCATGCTCTGCCTAATGGTAAATATGTGATCAATTGTGGATCTGTTTGGTCTGAAGCCGCACTAATAGTCCAATATGCACTCCTCCGCATATTCCTTGAGTCTTCTGTTAATGAGCTTCGATAAAATTTTATATGTCGTAGTAAAGTTAAGTAAAGTTATGGACCTGTAATTTACACATTCTAGTCTTGATCCTTTCTTATGTATCGGAATTATTATTCCATTCTTCCATTTCTCAGTATTGTTTCTGATTGCCAGATTTTTTAAATAAGATTGCATATTCTAAGTTGGTATTCTCCTCCGGCATTTTTCAATAGTTCAGCTGTTATTGCGTCCTTCCCAGGCGCCTTTCCGATTTTCAGATTTTGTATCGCCTGAGAGACCTCACTGGGCTCAGGTGCGAGAGTCTCTTCCTCTCTTTCCACTTCCCCGTCCTCATCATCTTTGTCATTGCTCAGCATAATCTCCCGGTCAGCCCGCAGCTCCCCTCCATTAAAAACATCTTCAAAATAGTCTCTCTATCGGTCTGAGATTTCCTCATACTCGGTTAACATCACGCCCGCATCACTTCTGACGTTATACAACCGGGGTTGGAAACCCTTTCGCTTTTGTTTGACTTTCCCATACATCTCTCGCATCCTATGCATAGAGTGTTGTTCATTTATCTGCTGCAGTGTTCTATTCATTGCACTCTTCTTCTTGGTTCTGCACATCTTTTTCGCTACCTTCCTCTTCTTGTTGTACTCCTCCTGAGTTCGTTTAGTATATCGTTGCAGTAGTCTTCTCCATGCTGTATTTCTAGTTTTCAGGGCATCTGCACACTCCTGGTCAAATCACTCTTCATTACGTTTATATTGCTTTACCCCAATTATTTGACTAGTAGCATTGGTTATTGCACTTTCTATGTTATTCCATTCACTTTCTATATCATCTTCATAAATTACCCTTTCAGTTATTTTAGCTTGATATCCTTTTTCAACTTCTACACTTTTAAATTTTTCCATATTCCATTTTTTGCGCCTTTTTTCTTTGCTGCACTGGATATTTTTTGCCTTACCCTTATTTTTACAAGATAATGATCGCTATCACAGTTTGCACCTCTGCATGTTTTTACATTTAATACTGGATTTTCTCCTTGTATTCACTAGGTCGATTTAATTTGCTGCCTTGCTTCTGGGTATTTGCCAGGTGCCCTTATGAATGTCTTTACGCTGAAAATCAGTACTTACAACTCTTAATGAGAGCTTTTCCGCCCACCGACAGAGTCTTAGTCCATTTGATGAGGTTTCATCATGCAGAGAGAATCTTTCAGCTACTGAGTTGACAAATCCCTCCTTTCCTATCCTAGCATTAAAATCGCCTAAGATAATTAATGTGTCATACTTGTTTACCTTATTGTATACATTTTCCAATGTATCGTAGAAGCAATTTGTTTCTTCCTCTTCTGCGGTTTCAGTGGGCGCATACACATTTATAAGGAATAGATTGTTTTTTCCCTTTACTCTGAATTTACATATCCTCTCATTAGCTGGATCAAATCCTAGAACTTTATCTCTTATATTCCAGCTTACCCAGAAACCTGTACCTTTGTGTCCTGTTTTCTTTTGAGTCTCGCTATAGTATATTGTGAAATCCTTCTTAACGATAGCTCCTACACCACTCCATCTTATCTCCTATAGGGCTGCTATATCCAGTCCGTACTGGATGAGCTCCACTGCTATTTCGTTCATCTTTCCTGTCCTTAATATAGTCCTCACATTTCATGTTCCGATAGACAAATTATTTTTCCTTTTCGAGTTCCGTATTTGGATAACCGTAGGTCCATCCGCAATATTTAGGCCATAGTTTTGAGTTCGGGACAAGTTGGATTCGTTAAATCGGGTTGTCAACTCGATGCTAGCTAGACCTTGTATTTATAGCCCCCAAGGCCAGGGTGGCCCGGATATTCCCCCAGGTACTGGGACGTTAAAGCTTCGTCTCTAGAAGCAGGGATCACCACTGGCAGGAGAGGTTGACTTTTGACCTGTAGACTATATATTACGCTTAACAGGCTATTGATCCCTCGAAGCCAGGAGGTACATCATTTAAATATGAAGGATTCATACTCTTGGAAAAATAAAATATGGTGGTACAAAATTTCCGGTTGCACTCGTAGCACAAACTGTTACATTTGTATCTCTTTCGGCCAATGAAATTTTAATTACTGTACGATTTCCAATTGGCGGCATTACTTTTAGAGTTTTAGTAGGAACTGTGGAAAGACCTGTTTCGTCAGCATATTATATATTTGATTTGGAGAGTACGAAAATTTTAGTTTTAATTCTTTTAACAATGCAAAGAAAATAGTAACGTTTACTTTATTGAAAGCTAAAAGTCTCGCAGCTGATGTTGTTTCTGGTTTTTTTAAAACCAATTTGCATTCTTTCATAAAGTTTCCTATAAAGTCTCTCCCAGCAATTTTTTTCCTTATTGAAGCGATGAGTAATACCTAATCCTTTAGCAAAACTGTAGCATATTTTACCGAATTGAATTTTTGTAAGCCAAAAGCTCTTTTGTCGATTACGTAATTTTTTAATTCTTCCATTTGTTTTTTATTAAATGTTTTTTTATATCTTCCTGCGTTTTTAGGAATATCTTCAATTGTATATTTTTTAATATATCGTCGTAATGTTGCTTCTGGTACATGATGTAATTTTGCTGCACGATGAATAGCTGACCCTTGTTGAATATCTGCTATAGCTTTTTTCATTTCCCTTGACTTCAACTTTGGCGATTTGTTTTTCTAATATATGTCCGTGGCATTGTAATACTTATCGTTGAACTATAGATAAAAATATAAGAAATTAATCTAAAAATAAAATATAATTTATTTCAAAATTTCATATATTATTATTTATTGTATCATGCTATTATATATTTATTATATTATTTATTTTAAGTAAAATTAAAATAATATAATTAAAACAAATTGCAATTCATTGTAAATGTACATATCAATGGTCTACTTGCAAAATGCTATAAGTAAGCTTGGCATAAGCAGGACATACGACATTTTGCAAATAAACTATCAATGTATGATGATCCCAGACAAAACAAAGTTCAAAATCGGAACATAAGATGTTTTAAACACGTTTAAAAGACGTTTTATGTCCCGATTGTAAACTTTCTGTTATTTCAGATATTTAATAAAAAATCGATGTATTTAAAGAAATTAGATAGATCTTTAGATCTCTGAATATCTAATCCGCCGCAGAATATCCTATTTGCACTGCTTCATCAAATTAATTGTATTTATCAAAGCGTTTGTAGGCTTTAAAAAATCTGATCAAAAATCAAATTTTGGCAGATTCTTTTAACAACATTTAAAAATACGATTGTGCAATTATATAACCCAAAAAATTTTTAATTTTTTTTGTACGTGTCCGAATTTGAGACAAAATCGGTAAAATAGGAAAAATCGTCTGTTTAATGCCTTATATAGGTTAATTTGCGGAGGATTAAGTTAAGTTAAGTTGTGAGAAGAGGGTCTAGGCTCGTCGCCGCCAGTATGTCATTGCGACCATGAGATCTATTGTGACCATGCCCTTGTTCAGGTTTGGGCCAGGTCAAGGCTTTTGAAGAATCCTACTACCCGCCGGGGTTCCATTTCCCTGATTTGATCAGAGGTGATAAGCACCTCCCCTAAAAATTTTTGTCTGAGATGACCAACGGCCGGACAGCTGCATAAAATATGTTCAGCCGTTTCAGCCGTCTCCATGCAGAATCGGCAACCATCATCCTCAACTTTGCCAATTATGCTGAGGTGATATCTTAGTTGACAGTGACCCGTTAGGAGGCCTACTAGTGTGGCTAGATCTCCTTTGTCGAGAGATAGAACATCCCGTGTTCTCTGCGGCGTATAAGTAATGAACTTTTTTGCTTGTAAAAATCCTGTCATGCCGCTCCAGTAGGAGGACTTACGTTTATCCTCCCAATCATGAATGTGTCTTCTGATGTGGTTGGCAGTGACACCACGCCATGGCTCTGGCCCCGCCAAGTGCGAGTGCGCCCCTTTTTTCGCGAGTTCATCTGCCATCTCATTGCCTTTAATGCTCTCATGTCCTGGGACTCACCAGAGTGTGACCTGATTGTCTCTGGCCAGTAGCTTGAGGTTGGTAATACACTCCCAGACCAGTTCGGAGCTACACGTGTGAGCTGTAAAGGCCTTTAGTGCAGCTCGGCTGTCTGTTAGGATGTCTATGGTTGCGCCTTTCATGCCTTTCTCTCGGTTTATTATGGCGCAAAAGTTAATGGCGTGTTGCCCATGGAGATCGATATGCGGCTGTTAGGCCCGCTAATACCGGTCCCCACTGAGCCTGTTGCAATTTTGGAGCCGTCGGTATACTATTGTAGTGCACCCCTCTTAAAAGTGGGCCCCTTTAGTGTCCACGTCTCCCTATCTGTATAAACGACATCATAATTGTGCTCGAAGTTAAATTTGGTCTTCATAGCATCCATCGGGAGTTGAGCTATGTCATTCCATCCGTCCGTCATGAGAATCCTCATGTGTCCGGACATGCTAGTCGACATAGGCTTGTGATAGTTGCAAATCCGGAGTGCGGAGTTGATGGCCTCCTTCCGTACCTGTAAGTGAAGGGGCAGCAAGTCCAGTAGAGCTTCCATAACTGCTGGGGGGCAGGTTCTCATTGCTCCTGTAATACTGAGACAGGCAAGCCTCTGGATTTTTTGCAGCAATTGTGCTGTTTTCTGTTCAGTTTTTGGCCACCATATCACGGCTGCGTAGGTGACCATGGGTCTGACTATGGCTGTATACGACCAATAGATCATCTTTGGCCTAAGACCCAAATTCCTGCCTAAGAGTCTGCGACAGGTTTGTAGCGCTAAGATAGCTTCAGTGTATATCTTTTTCAAGTGGGGATTCCATGACAGTTTTTGGTCCAGAATAACTCCGAGGTATTTGACCTTTGTCTTATATACAAGCCCACCACCGTGCCATCCAGTATGGGTACTGTTAAATATAGCTTCCTTCTCCTGGTAAAAGGCACAATGATAGTCTCGGGGTTAATGCATAGGTCTTTCCTTCTACACCACTGTTGCGTGATGTTCAGGGCTCTTTGCATCCTGTGTGACACTATGGCGTCCAGCTGCCCCCGGATGATAATGACTATGTCATCGGCATAGCCTAGCACCTCGTATCCGTTATTGGTCAGAGTGTCCAGGAGATTATCTACAACCACCGACCAGAGAAGCGGTGATAAAACCCCTCCCTGGGGGCACCCCTTTGCAGTGCCGATGGTTGCGGATTCCCCTGCCACGGTGGTCTTAACCTTCCGTTCACTCAACATGGCCTTGGTTTAGGTGATGACTGCTGGATGGAATCCTTTTCCTTTTGCCGCATCTTCAATAGATTCATACGAGATATTATCGAAGGCACCTTCAATGTCCATGAAGGCACATGAGGAAATCTCCTTGGCTTCAAGAGCCCTTTCTATATTGCTCACCTATCGGTGCAAGGCGGTAGTGGAGGATTTCGCCTCCAGGTAAGCATGTTGGTTTTTGTGGAGAGGTGCATGAACCAACACCTCGCTCCTCAGGTACTGAGCCAGCACCTTTTCCATGTCTTTCAGCATAAAGGAGGTAAAACTGATTGGTCTGTACGATTTGGGTACTATTAGGTCACCTTCCTCTCTTTGGTATGAAGACCACATTGGCCTCCCTCCATTGTTTGGGGATATACCCTAGCATGAAGCTATATCTATATAGATCAGTTATATGTGGCAACAGGTATTCCATGCCCTTTTGTAGCAGGGCTGGGAATGTCTCATCATCTCCGGGCGCTTTGTAGGGTTTGAAGAATGTGATTGCCCACTTTATCCTATTTGGCACAAAGATGTGGTTGGTCAATCCTTTAATCCTAAAGTAGTGAGGGTAATGGGGCGTCGGAGTCCCTTCTACCTTATCAGTTTCGTCATTAGTAGTAATGACTTGAGATCCGGAGAAATGGGTGCTTAATAAGAACCTCAGCATCTCCCCAGCATCGTCCGTGTAGTCACCATTTGCTTTCAGCAGATGGCCTAATTGGTTCGAGTGCTCCTTAGCCATCACCTTCTGCAGTCGAGCCGCAGTAGGGAAGTCGTTAATGCTTTCGCAGAAGCTTCTCCATGATTTCTTTTTGGACCATCTCAGCTCGTTGTTGTAGTCGGTAAGAGCTTCTCTATACCGATCCCAATGGTCTTGACGCCTGGTCTTTTTGGCCCTGTTAAAGAACCTTCTGGCCGAGGAGCGTTTCTCCTCCAGGCCTTAGTTCCACCACGACATTGTGGACGTTACCTTTTTCTGTTTTAGAGGGCAACTACTTTCGTAGGTCTTATGAATAATATTGTGTAGGTCAGTTGAGGCTCTGTCCAGTTCCTCTATACCTTCCACAATTTCTCTTGTACCCTTCAACTTTCCCCTCAGCAGCTCCTTATACAGCGGCCAGTCGGTGAGTCTGGGAATTCGTACTTTTTCCCCCGCGATACTCCCCACCCCCAGATCGAAGGCAATGTGCCTGTGATCTGAGAGCGAGGCCTCCCGGGAAACATGCCAATTGATGATTTTGGAACTAAGTAATGAAGTTGCCAGAGTCAGGTCTAGCACCTCCTGTTTAGCTTTGGTGACAAACGTGGGTTCATTCCCCTTGTTGACAATGTCGAGGTTAGTTTGACAGAAATTCAAAGAGACACTCCTCTCTGTCGTTGATGTCCGTGCTGCCCCATACCGTGTGGTGTGCGTTTGCATCGCAGCCGAGAATGAGTCCTCTATTCTTCTCCCGGCAGAACTGGATGAGGTTTCTGACCTCTTGCGGTGGTGGGTTGTCAGTTGAGTCCCCTGGGAAGTAGGCCGAGGCAATTATCGCATCTTGCCATGCTCCGTTTGTTGGCAACATCACCTGTACTGCTACTAGATCCCTGCAAGTGAACTGAGGTAATGGCAGGAATTTGATGTGATTTTTGAGGAGGATTGCGGTCCTTAGCCTCTCTAGTCCCTTACCATAAATCAGCCTACCTGCAGTTGTTGCTAGTCGGCACACTAGGCCTCCACAGACATATGGCTCTTGGATTAGAGCTACGTCTGTACGTTTATTGAAAGTTCTGCTCAGCACATCGGAGGCTGCCTTGTTGTGCTGCAGGTTAATTTGCAGGACTTTAATCCCGAAGTTTATGGGGAGCCCTTACCGGGAATAGAGGAGACGCGGGGGGGGGTGCGCTTTGGCACCTTTGGCTCCTGAAGCATACCCACTTTTATACATTCCACAGCTTGTTTAAAGCTGATGGTGGAAATGGAAGTAGTGGCCTTCGGCGCTGTTGAGGTTTCCTGGGGTGTAATCACGCCCAAGGATTTCGGCCTCTTGGATTGTCGCCTCAGGCGTTGATTCGTCTGATCGGGTTCGCTTAGAACCCTTACCTTCGGGATTAATCGGTTGGGCGTCTTGAATCCTGGCTTGTTTTTCATGGATCCTTTGCTTCAGGAGCCATTTTAATCTCTTACGTGCAGCTCCGCTGAGGCGTTTTTCGCGCAGTTTGAGCTTCTCTACCGATTCCTGAAGCTGCAGCGCGGCATCCTCCATGCTTGTCTTCGGAGCTGGTAGTGGGAGCAGTTGCTGCCTCCTCCACCTCCATTTCCTTTTGAGTTGTCTCCACATTTGATGGAGTGGCATCCCCCTCTGTTGTAGTTTTGTTCTCAGATTCCATATAAGTCCCACAAGAAGCTAGGGAAGTAAAAAGTCCGCCACGGCAGAGTCCCGCATGCCGCAGTAAGGGAATTTTGAAACTGGAGGTCCCTTTGTCTCCAGAGTCCGCTTGTTAGGGGCCGAGCACCCCCTCGGTCATGCAACCATGGGCACAAGCTATTCCACCACTGATTTGGGGTTTTTTAGAGAGGTAGTCTCCTCTAGGTCCGAGCGTTGAAGCTAAGACCCTCTCCCTACTGCTCGCAAGACATGTCCACGACAGCAGTAGGTGGTATAGCGGGTGTGATCTTACTAGAAGAAGCGCAACATCCGGCGCCGTTTTCCCCGGTGCAGTACTCATTAGCCACGACGGCTTGGAGCGGGGGACAGTTTTTCTAGACCTTCTCTGGTCTAGATCCGTGGTGTTCTGAGACAGGAGCACCTCGAGGTAGGTTGGGATTCTTCACCCCGCACCACGATTCTCAGCAGGGAGAGGCTAAGGCCCTAAGGTTCTATGTTGCGCTACACCTGTCGCTGGTTAAAACTAACCTTACCCCCTTGCGGAAGATTAACATGTAAGACAAATTTTCTTACTAATTCAATTACTTTATTTTCGAAAAAAAATCAAAGAATTGCATATAACGTTTACTTACAAGTAATCAGTATCAAGAAAGAACTTATATTTATTAAGATCACGTCTATGCACGATGTGGTTAGGTTAAGTGTATGACTTCGCTTCATAATAGTCTGGGATCGGTAAATCAGGTCGCTGATATAACCGAAGAGTATAGATACGTCATTTTGCCCACACACGATGTTCGTCATCTTATCCACAGTCACCGTGTTTATTTATTTATTAAATACAAATGTTCCAATATGAAAAAATGAAAAATATGAATACGTTATTGTATACGTTTTTAGCCATATGTTTCGGGTTCGGCGAATAAATAAATCTCGAGAAAAATATTGAGTAAATGGACTGTATTTTCTAAGGGTCGATGTGACTACAGAGAAGTCTTATTGCGGACTAATTTTTCAAATGTCCCACAGGAGGGACCGAGCTCCGATTTCCCGCACCAAGCCTCTAACGTCGAGCGATGTTATTGGTAATTTTCGGGGATTCCCCTTCTTGGAAGGTTCGACGAAGTAACGAAGAAATCTGTTTTTGCATGTTTATCAAAACGCTGATGTTTGATATCAGTTGAGCGGTGACCGAGATCGCGCGCGAACAAACGACTCTCTTCGTTCCACTTAGGCACGCGGTCTCTCTCACTCCCTTCTTTAGCCGAGACAATAACATCTATTCCGTTACTTCGTCGAATTCTATAACTCTAATACTTAACTCTAATATTTAATTCTAGATTTAAGTCTAATTCGAAACACCATACAATGTTGTGATTTTATAGAGAAAATGAATATCTTTACTATATTTATGTCATTAAAAAAAAAAATAAATAACAAAGGGCAATGAGAGCCAATGAAAAATTTTTTATCGGAACATTATTTCCATTTGCGTTTTGACATGTGTATTATTTTGACACTAAGGTATATATGACACATAGTTTCAAATAGACTGACCAAACCAATAATTTTCTTTTTTTAACTGACAATGAGTGATAAAGATACATTGCATAGTTAATACCAAAGATCTTAAATTAATTTATACAATGCTTCTTCTTCTTAGAGTGCTATATCCTTTAGAACGTTGGCAATTACATTAGCCCATTTTACTTTATTTATTGTTGATTTGAACAGCTCTGAGGATGTCATGCTAGCCCATTGTCTGAGATTTTTTAACCAGGAATTTCGTCGTCTTCCCGATCCCCTTCTACCTTCAATCTTTCCTTCGATGATTAGTTGAAGAAGTTGATATTTTTGATTCCTCACAACATGGCCGAAATATTTAACTTTTCTCTCTTTAACTAAATTCATCAGTTCTTTCATTTTTCCCATTCTATTTAGAACTTCAGTGTTTGTTGTGTGACTTACCCACGAAATTTTGAGCATTCTGCGATAGCACCATAGTTCGAATGCTTCTACTCTCTTTTCCGTTGTTTCTGTCATTGTCCATGCTTCAACACCGAATATTAGTGTAGAAAGCACATAGCATTTAAGTATTCTAACCCTTAATAATATATTCATTTGGCGACAGCATTGGAACTTTTGCATTTTATAAAATATAGATCGTGCCTTTTCGATTCGTGTTTTTATTTCGATTAAGTGATCCCACGTTTCGCTGAGCATGCTTCCTAGATATGAGAGTTTTGACACCCGTTCTAAGTCTGTTCCATTTATGTTTATTTGTACTGTCCTATTTATATTCTTGCTAATAATCATGGTTTTTGTTTTCTGTGTATTTAATTTCATACCAAATTCTTCACAGGTGTTTATTATTCGATTCATGAGTCGCTGAAGTGCTTCCTCACTATCTGCCAGTATGATGGTGTCATCAGCATATCGTATTATTTATGCATTTTCCATTTATTCTTATACCATCTGTAGTGTTTTCCAAAGCTCTCCTAAATATCTCTTCTGAGTATATATTGAACAGCAGTGGTGAGAGAACGCACCCCTGTTGCACTCCTCTTTCGATGTTGATTTGTTCAGAAGTTACACCTTTAACTTTTATTTGGCGGTCTGTTTCCAGTAGAGGTTTGAGATGACTCTGAGGTCCTTACCATCGATGTTGTACGATTTTAAAATGTTTGTGAGTATCTTGTGCTTTACAAGATCAAAGGCCTTTTGGAAGTCTATAAAACACAGGTATATATCAGAGTCTACGTCTCTACTCCTTTCCATGAGTACTCTCATGGAAAAAAGTGCTTCCCTCGTTCCGAAACCGTTCTTGAAACCAAATTGCGTTTCTCCCGTATATTCATCTAGTTTGTTGCAGATTCGGTTGTATATTACTCGTAGAAATAGGTTTGACAATATGGTTCATCAAACTAATAGTTCGATGATCCTCACATTTCCTAGAATTCTTTTTCTTTGGTAGTGGTATAAATATTGAGGATAGTCATTGATGTGGTATTATTCCTGTACTATAAATTTCATTAAATAGAGCTTCTATTATTGCTATGTGTTCCTTTGTAAGTATTTTTATAATTTCAGCTGGAATATTATCTTCTCCAACTGCTTTCTTATTTTTAAGTTGTTCTGTTGCTTTTATTATTTCGTCTTTAGTGATCGGAGGTCCTGTTGTTGTATATATTGTTTCTTGTTCGCCTCTTTCTTGATCTTGAAACATTTCTTGAACATATTCTTTCCATCTTTCTATTCTTTCTTTTATACTTATTAGTGGTTTACCATATTTGTCTTCGATGAATGATAAGGGACCCTGTTTCCGTATGCCTGCCGCTTCCTTTACTTTTTGTGTACGTTAAAGATGTCGTGTTTTCTCTCTAACTCTTCAATTTCTCTGCATCTCTCGTTCAATCAGGCCTCTTTGGTTTCTTTAATTTTCTTTTTTATGTTCTTATGTATTCGTTTATATCTTATTTCGTTTTTGTTTCTATGATTTCGTCTTTCTTCCATCATATTCAAGATTTCATCTGTCATCCATGGCTGGTTTTTCTTTCTCGTTTCTTGTTTCAGATGTTGTTGGGTTATATCATTTAGTGTATTTTTGATGCTTTGCCATTTTCCATCTGGAGTATCTGCCATGTTTATTGATTTTGTTTATTTTATTCTTTATTTCCTCCTGTATTTTTAAGATATATTCCTTCTGTAAATTATTGGTGTTAATTGTTGTTGTTTTTCTTTTGCTTTTTAGTTTTTTAAGTTGTATCTTTATCGCTGCTAAGGGAAGGTTGTGGTCCATGGGAATATCGGTCCCAGGATATGTTTTGGATGATGTAATAGAGTTTCGGTCTATCTTCGGTAATCTTCTATTGACTATTATGTAGTCAATTTGATTTCTTATGTTCATTCCATCTGCTGGAGATCTCCATGTATATAGTCTTCTAGGCGGTAGCTTGAAAAAAGTGTTCATAATTGTATATTGCTTCTTTTTACAAAAATGGACTAATCGTTCCCCTCTGTCATTTCTCGTACCGAGTCCAAACTCCCCTACTTTCCCCTTCCTTTCCTCTTCCAACTTTGGCATTGAAGTCTCCAAGAACAATGTTAAGTTCATGTTTCTTCGTTTGATTTAGAGCTCTGAATAGGTCTTCGTAAAATTTTTCTATTTCGTCATTTGTGCTTTGCGCTATCGGTGCATATCCTTGTATTATGTTGATGTTAGTGGGTCTACTGCTTATTTGTATTAATATCATTCTGTCTTATATTGGGAAAAATCCCATGACTGATTTTGCTATTTCATTAGATATAATTATCGCTACACGATTTCTGTTCTGTGATGTTTCATCCCCAGAGTGATATATTGTGTATTTACCTATTGTACATTTGTCATTATTTGGCCACCTAATTTCACTGCATCCTAATATATCTATGTTTAGTCTATTCATTTCCTTGATTAAATTTGCAGCTTTTTCTGCTTCATATAAACTTTGCTATATAAACAATGCTACTAACTCTTAAATAATGCAATGTTGCCAAGTTTAATACGAAGTATAAAGCAATATATAGTTAATGTAATAAATAAGAATATGATGACTTTTTGATAATAAATATTATTTTATGCATTTTTAATTTAGATTAAATTTGATTTATTATTTTTTAAATTATAATGAATAAACGTTATGTTCATATTTTTTTCCCACTATTGGTACTTACATCGAATGAGTGTCTTATATTTATCGTAACTTTGTTTTCACATTTTAAAACTATTTAATAACATGTAAAATTAACTATGATTAGATGTAATGACACTAGCAAATTAGATGTTGTTGATAATGTTTTATATTATTATTTTAATTGTTTTATATAATTTTTAGAATAAACTGTTTATTGACTAGGGAGTAGCATTAGAATTTCTTTAATTGTTTCTATTTATTTAAAAAGTATTATAATCTCGGCATTTTCATATTACAATTTTCGTCTTAGAATATTCTAAACAATTCGTTTATAAAAGAGCTTCCGATAATTTTAGGATATCTTGTATATTATAAGAGTTTCTTCGTAATGTATTTAAATAACATCGTAAAAAGTATTTTCTTATTAGATATAATGAGACTGATAACACAGGCATGATTCCGTGGGTTTGCGGCACGTTCATGCTTTATATACCGCATACGGATTGGCAAATGCCGATGTACACGGCCAAAGTGATATTCAGGTATCCCATTGTTGGTCGGATACTTTTTCGGCAGCCTAGAGATGAACCCGAAATGGACACCATTATAATAATAGAGCATCTTGTTCATGCAGACGGCAATGCAATAAATAATACTGCGGACCACAAGTAAATCTTGCTTTTAAAATAATTTTATTATCATAAATAATAGTCATTTGTGTGTATGTGAAATTTATTATTTAGATGGATGATACATGAAAATTCACCGGGGAAAGATTTTTATAACTGGACAAGTCGATGTTTAAGCGCCGGATCAGCTTACAATCCATATAAGGTATTAAAATTTTATTTTTAATTTTCTAATTAAAAAAATAAAAAAAATGATATTATGCTTTTTGTGTAAAGCATATTGTACAAATATTGAATAATAATAATATCATGAATTAACGAAAATGTTGCAATTGTGCTAAAATAATATGCCATAAAGCAATTGTTTTGTTAGAACAAAATTTGGCTGTTCTTCCGTATACCACTCTCCCGATCTGAAATTTTACACATAAATTGTATTCAATATGAGGAGTAAAATGTGTGTAGTATAAAGGTCTTCACCTTTGATATTAATGAATTTAGGCTCAATCGACGTGTTCTTTCACGAAACGAAACAATCTGACGGAAAGAAGCTTCACTCTGTTCTGCGAAGCGAGATATTAATCATTAAAGTTGATGACTATTCAGGTTAAGAAACTTGTCATACTGACCGAGATGTAGCGAGGTGAACATGCTCTGTGGCCTTACAAACACAAATTCTCTGCTTTAAAAACACACTCTTATTTAAAAACAAATTCTTTAAAACTAATTAGGTATTTAGTTTAATTGTCTAATAAGCCACTGAGATAATGTTACAATGATATATAACGTTCAATCTTTCCCGCGGGATCGGAATAACTCGCCGGTTCCAGGATCCGAGAAGAGGATGAATACCGACTTGTTTTAGAAAGATAAATTTATTTCAAAAATATATCTTCTATACAAGATGATAAAAATAAAATTTTATTAGAAATAAATGGGACATCTTCGGACACGTATCTTCCGGTATATTTCTTACTCGCGGGAAAACTTAAATTAATAATTTGACTTCTATAATAACAGAATCCCGGTGTCTAGAAAATTCGGTAATATAAATCCTGGTAATATAATCGCGGTGTCGCAGTGATCTTACAAACGCGGAATCTTATAATTTAACCGCTAACTTAATCTAATTGCTCGCCTGAGGAGGGAAAACGCTCGTTACATAGGGGACGTTCGGAGCGGGACGGAACGGGAGCAAAGTTCGAAGGCCGGGAATGTCTCCTGAGTCGGATCCGACAGGTAGGAGCGGAACTCTGGAGTAGGCCGTCGTCGCTAAATCGAAAATAAACCGCTTTCTGGAATCAAAACATGGGTCAATGGCTCGAAATATTAGGAAGGATGGGGAAGAGCGGGACAGAATACCGAGTTCACCCGGTGTAGGGAAACCGAGAACGCCTGGTTCAGGAAGCCGAGTATGTCCACCGGAGAGCAGGAAGGAAGCCGAGAAGGCTCGGCGCAGGTAGTTGAGAATACCCAGCAGAGGAGCTCCGAGTACGCCCGGAGTGTCGGCGAGAGAAGGAGCCGACTGGAGTGTTCCGGCCTGGCGCGGCGCCGTATTTAGGTATACGTGTCCCCACCACGCGTATCCACGGGTTCTCTCACTTCTCGGTTTCATCTGCGCATGCTGATATTACACTGATAATGCGTGATATATAGTCGCATAGGCTCGTATCACGGGCTAGCAGAAAAAAAACTCTTATTTTCATAACGAGGCAATCGTTACAGATATTTTATAAAACTTTCTATATTTAAAAATTTTTTTATTTCCTGAAGTTGGAATCACACATTTTATTCCTTACATTGAATACAATTTATGTGTAAAATTTTAAATTGAATGGGGGGATCCATCGGAAGAATACCCTAAAACTTTCAAAAATATTATTTGTTAAAAATTAGACAAATTTAAATTTGAGGTACAAATATTTTACAATTATTTAAAAAACCCATTTGATTCTTTATTTAAAATTTTACTAAATGTGTAATAATTTATGTTATAACTTATTCCCTTACTGAAAATAAGTATTGAGATTTTAATACTCAGTGTTGGCAATACTAAATTGGACAATTCTTTTTTTGCTAATACTTAGTATTGGCGAATACTCAGTATTAGTATTTACGAATACTTAGCGCTAGTATTGGTGAATACTTAGAAGGGGATGTGTAGTATTCACTCTCACTTTTATGTAGTAAAGCAGTAAGTTGAGGATATTAGGCATTCTTGAGAAAATGATGATTAAATATTTCCTGCACTTATAATACCGTTACAAAAGAACGATTGTCAAGTCAGCGGCGTAACATGGGGCGTTAGGACGTCGATTGGTACGCTTGGAGTCCCAGGTTCGAACCCCGCGGATGAGATTCTTTTTCATTTAAATTTTATATTTGTAAATTGTTATACAGGATGTATAAAAATTCCCGGATCCCTTGATCATTTTGAAAACTAAGCATTTTTGAAAAAAATGTTTCAGATAAAAGTTGTAGGGCATAAAATGATTTATTTATTGATGATATTAGTTTTACCTTGGGGGATGTCGCCAAGGTCAGGTCAAGATCAATTTTTTAAAATGGATTATACCTTATTTTTGATTCCAGGATCTAATAGCTAATGTCAAGAGCTTTTCAAAACACTATAACAATGTTTATTTTTCTTAAATATTTTCCGAATTATGAGGCTTGAAAGTTAATACCGCCAGCACTCAACTCTATCTGATTCTACTGCATGCGCGAGACTCCCGCACTGCTGGGAACATTACAATTTCTGCTTTAAAGGAACGACGATAACAAATGCTCAAATTGATGTGACTGTACAATCCGATAATGCGCTAGACGATTAGGGAAATTTAAGACTACATTCCTACAAATTTTATTAGATATTGCTCTAATTTCATCTGTTATTTGTTGACGCAAATCATCAAGATTTTGAGGTTTTGTATTATAAATTCTATTCTTTAAATATCCCCACAAGAAATAGTCAAATGGATTTAGATCGGATGATCGTGCTGACCATTCAATGTAACCCCTTCTTTCTATCCACCTACTTAGGAATACTTCATTTAAATAGTGGCATACTTGTAAACCGTAGTGAGATAGCCTCCTATCTTGCTGGTACACCAAATATTATTGATGTTTTATCTAGCCATGTTCCGAATTGCCGGTACAATTTCATTTTGAAGAATGGCTAAGTAATTCTCCGCTGTTAGATTCTCTTCAATAAAGAACGGTCCAACAATCCGGTCATTTAAAATTTCAGCCCATACATTGATTTTTTGTAGATTCTGAGTATGTGCATCCAGTAAGGATTTTTAACGTTTCGATGTCTACAATTATGTCGATTTACATTCCCGATTAGCTCAAAAGTAGCTTCGTCTGAAAAAACAGTGTTACCTACAAATAGAAAATTTCTATTGATATTTAACGTCATTCTTTTGCAAAATTCTATGCGACGATCAAAATCGTCTTCACATAGTTCTTGTACTAAATGGATTTTATGTGGATGAAATTTCTCTTTTCTTACAATTTTACGGACTAGCATAGGATTGAAATCATGTTGTTATGCAACTTTTCGAAGTGAATTACACGGATTTTCTACAAAAGAATGCATAACATTTAATGCTTTATTAGGATTTGTCGTTGTTTTAGATCTACCTTGTCTAATTCGATTTTTGACAGAACCTACTTCTTCAAAACGTTGTACAGTACGAATGACAGTCGATTTAGATTGTCACGACTATCCTCTGAGGGACACAGGGAACAGCGCGATCAAAGAAAATCAATAAATGGCTCCAAAAATTATCTCGTGCACTCGGACAGCTTATTCGTGACAAACGAAACTGAGGATTGCCAAGATACGAAAAGTTGGGCGCCAGACATGCTCTGCGGCAACGTCAATTCACAAAAACGCGCAAATTCGAAGAAGCGACAAACTAACGCGATAGCTGTCCTCGCTTGCGAGAGCCGGCTAACTCCACCTAACGGTAGAGGGGCAGGGCGGAGCGAAGGCAAGAGCGCACGCTAACGCGACGAGGGAGTCGGTTGATAGGCGAGAAAATCGACACTAATGTTAAACAAGAACGAGTAACATTAATTTAATAGTAACAAGGTCTGGGCTGGTTGAGCCGGAATTAAGAAATTACAAAAAAAGTTTACTTCGACGATCATCAAAAAAGAACGAACTATAATTCTCCTCAAAACGTGATCTGCCCGTGATCGCGACTGACTCTAGACGTGATCCCGCGACAAGCGAAACATAAAATACATTGGTTGGGCACAAAGTTTTTCTCGCGACAGAAACTAAATCAGAAGATACTCGAAACGTGACACAACGTGATTCGGCTCAACGAAACGAGGTTACATAAAAAAAAGCGAACTATGTTGAAATAGGACGAGAACCACGAACTCACTCGGTATATCGCACGGACAGATTGTCGCGGCACGCGCTGAGCATGCCGGCCGGCCGGCGCAATGAAACTAGACGAACACGCGGTGCAGGACTCACCACAGGATCCTGCACTGCGTTCGGCTCTTTTAAATACGCGATATCTCTAGAAGGGACGACGAGACTAAAGGCGCGGTATTCCCCTTTAGCCTTCAATGAGACCGGCGGAGGTGCACTTGCCGACAAACGATCTACGCTAACACGAAATTCAATAGGCAACGGAAGCGGCCTTCCGTGCTTACTAACCCTAATGACGTCTTCCGGCAGAATGCACGCGACAACTCGCTCGCACGCGGCTTTACAGTAAGGTTAGCTTATCCGCGGGGCACTCTCACTGATGCGGACAGCTTCTCATCGGCGTGGTCCTTGTCCTCCGCCAGCCTGGGCGACAGCATTCGTCCGTCTCGCTTCTTCACCCATGCTCGGGACCGAGCCAGGAATCTCGCTCTTTCCTTAGTCGTCGCAAGCGATAGCCCAAAACTAATGACTCTCATGCTAGCCGAACAACGAGTCTAGTCGCTAGCCGACGCAAAAGTGATCCCGCTCGATACAGGATCGATAACGCTTGCGCTTTCCCCTCGCTTGGGGTGCGCGCGACGCTCACGCGTGTCGACAGCTAATTTGCGCTCTCGCGCGGTCGCTCCTGTGCCACGCGCGTATCCTGGGCTGCTATCGGAGGGCGCTCGTCGGGCCCCGATGCTGAAGGAGTTTCCGGTTGAAATTATCTTTGGCCTACCATATCTCCTTCCGGTACGCCACTGTTATCGTGACTCTGCTATCTATGGAGTCGGTGCCCACAGTCACGACTCGATGAGTCCGCGCTCCTCCGATCGTCCTTGTTGGTATCCGTGACAGTCCTCCTTTCGTTTCTGGCGATTTTCCCGGGCCCGGGCTCCTGCATTATGAGCCTCTGCGTGACGCAAAAATTCTCCTGCGTGTTCCTCTCGCTGCTCGTTCCCTCGCCGGCTCCGCGCGACGAGGCGATTGTGCCCGCGAATTATAGTACATGAAAATAAAGGGTTAATAAATAACCGAACTAAGAACGCGGAGGTGACTCTCTCTGGTGACCGTGGTAAAATAGGCTCGATTCC
>QKQZ01007874.1:0-21334 GCA_003595255.1 Solenopsis fugax | reverse complement strand
AAACACATGATTTTTTAAAATTAAACAAATTTTTTTATTTTTTAGTAAATTTTTTTCTCAGTGCATATATTAACGTTGGGTAACACAGTGTCAAACATCTCTATCATCCACACAGCCTTCCCTCGAGTTCCAACTCCTTGGGCGCCACACGATCCCATAAAATAATTTATTTTACTAACGTGCCTTCCGGGGCACAACAAGCAGAAAGTTGTTTATATAACTTAATCTACTTATGTATACTCTTTCAGCATTTCTGTGAGTGTAGTAATATCTTATTTGATAATTGTTAGTAGGGATATATATTTATACTGTTTTTCTTGAACAAACGCAGTTTTAGTGATATTATAATACATGAAACCTTTAATATAAAATTAATTTTATATTACAATTATTATGTATCGGTTTGAAAACAATTGATATTAATTGTATTACAGATTATCTAATTGTAAGATTTGCTAACAATAAGTGAAAAAATCAAATCGTAAATTTATTATAAAATAGTACAGCAGTAACTTATAAATCGATGTAATTTAAATACTATTAAGAGAAGTTACCTCGCAAAGTGTCAAATTCTAATTTTAAAAATATTTTGTATAAGTAAGTAACGTAAATAGATGAATTTAGAAAATATTAGTTGCAGTTAAAAAACAGTTTTAAAGGGTGCTATCCCGTTTTACCAATCAAACGCGACTTTTTAGCATGCTATTTTTCTAATTATATTTACAGATTTAAAAATCCTTTTTCACAATTAAAGTAGGCACAATTGTAATTTAGACTTTATACCGGTCGACTTTATACCGAGAACGAAAAAGAGTCAAGACATGTAGATCAATTTTACCTTTTCTTCTCTTTTTAATTTATTGCAATGATTATTATATATACATAACACAAATACAATACAAATAAAATTTAAAGGCAGCGAAAAGAGAAAGCTTCATGAAAAGGATGGAGGTAATAAGTGCCAGCTTTTTCAACGGTGGCTTTGTAGCATGCAAGCTATTCAAAAAATTGTGTATCGTGTGATTCTGGTTTTAGAATATGAAGTTTGCTTTCGAAACTTACATTTATTTTAGTTGTGAGTACATAGGAATTAATTGTAATTATTTAACAAATTAAAATTATTTGCCATATCATAGAGAAGAAAGAACAATGAATCTGCTAAGAAACACGAATGTTTTGATAACAGAAGGTAAATCAATTAATGAGGAAAAATTAAATTACAAAAGGATTACATTAAATATAACCTGACATGTGTACATACATGAAAACATAATTTATTATTTTTATAACTTTATAATACTTTTTTCAGTATCTTAATATAAAAATTTTTTAAATATATCAATATAATACAGAATCTTAAATATGCATTAGTCGTAAGAAGATACTAATAAAAGCATCTTAATTATCGCAATTGTAAATTATAAATAAACTAAAATAAGTTTATTATTAATATTAATTTAGGCACATGAGAAAACATTCCAGCTCTATGTTTGATATCCTACTTAAATATTTTTAATATACATAAACATTAGTTTTAGCCTGACAGTTTGCCTGATAAATCAACGCAAAAAATATGCTGTTTAATATGTCACACAATTCAGTAATAATTATTCAATTGATAGGTTATAATTCAAACCGATCCTTGCGTGCTCGGTTGGAGCAACACACTAAAATATTCGCGTCTATGTGTCCCGATGAAATCCTCGATTATTATGATAATTACGAAACCAGAGAATATCACACGACGCTGCTGCTCGGTGATGTTTCAGGTTGGAGTCATTTATTATATTATCAGGGTCGGCGAAGTAAAATTTTCAATGTATGGAGTTTCTAAGAGTTGATTGAGGGAGAGGAGGGAAGGGTGATAAATAAATTTTCTCATATTTTCTAGGGTGTTCTTTTAATTTGTACATGGCAAAAGTATCTATGACATTATTTTTTAAATAAAATTATTAATATATGCTCCTTTGTATTTAAATTATCGACAATGTATTGATGATTATATAATGTTGAAATATAATTTAAGCGTTTTTGAAGTATTGTTGATAGAACATAAGTTTTTAAACGTCTCAAATCAGAAAATAATCTTCCATTCGAACAAGACAATGCAGGGATCGTTAAAGAAACTCAAATAAATGTTGTGTACTCAGATACAATATCCCTCGATATGATCTCGAGATTGTCTTGTAAAAATTGTACTACATCCTTCAAACAATGCAGTATTATTTTTCATAAATTATTATTACCAAAATGTGACATTGAAACTTTTGTTCATTAAAACAGTTTTCTGGTTTCATTTCACGTTAGATTTTGTTGTCGAATTGTAAAAACTGACTTATTTCCTCTAACACATTGTTTTTGCGGCAAAATCTTCAAATAAAATTCAAAACATCGCGATTTCTTAATTGAATCAATCATTCAATGATATGATGACTTGGTGAACAATTTCAAAGTTAAATTTATTTAAAACATTTAATTTAAATAACATTTAGCATTCAACAAGGTATGGAATTCCACCTTGGATATCTAAGTATAGAACGCTCCACACTGTCCATACTTATTTCGCCGGCCTTGATCAACTGTTATTGTAACGCGACAAATTATAATGTGTGATTTTAATTATGATGCAGGCTTCACAGACCTCACGGAAAAATATACGAAGACCGGCGTTGGCGGTCCTTCCAAGCTGTCGGAAACTTTGAACAGCTATATCGGAGCGATGGTGCAGGAAATTCTCTCGCATAATGGAGACGTCGTGAAATTCTCCGGCGACGCATTCATAGTAATGTGGAAGCTCCAAGAAGGAATGTTTATGGGTGATATCGCGACGGAAGCGATGCAGACCGCGTGCATCATTCAAAAACACTTTGGGACCTACAACACTGATGTTGGTGTAACGCTCAGAGGTTCCATTACGTTAATAGTTCATTAATTTATCAAAGTGTTGAATTCTAGCTTTTTCGAAACTCAACATTAATTTAGAAATCAAAGATTGCATAATATATAAAAATATATATTATATTTTTTTTAAGAACATTATACGATGGCAGAGTCTAACAACTGAAAGCTAATTTAATAATATTTTTGACAGTAAAACTTGCAATTGCTTCCGGGATAACATACTTCACGTCTATTGGCGATCCAGAAGCGATGTCCTATTATGTCATTACTGGAAAACCTGTCTGGGATGTAAAGTTAGCCGAAGGATTATGCCGGTATTATAACGAAATATTTTCTACATTTTAATATACAATTTTTGGTAAGAAGATATATAAAATGGAAATAAAACAAGTAAAAAAATAGATAAATAAAGAGTAAAAATTATTTATCTATTTATGTATACGTTAATTTTATAAATTTATAAATTATTATTAAATATTATATTTATAAGTATAAATTATAAATTTCTAGCACAAAACATCTTAAAAATAAATAAAAAATATCCCACTATTTTGATTTGTTAAAACATTATTTTAATTTTTTGAGAGAAGATCAGATTAAATATTAATTTAATTCTTGTATTAATTGACAATAAATAACATCTAGAGGTGGCGATATTCTCGTTGCTCCTAGTAGTTGGCAATGGGCAAATCCTAATGACTACGTTTATGAGAAATTACCAGATGGCGTGCATACTCTGATCATAGCTTGCTCAGCAATGTGGTATCACTCCAGACCTCTTGATATTCACAATGGCACTGGAATCAGTATGTAATTTTACACTGAAGAAGTGTGAGGAATTTTATTCTAAGTAATAATATGCGTTGCAATCGCTAGATAAGAGAAATATCGAACATAACAGGAGCTTCGATTTATCGCATGATGCTAAAGTGCCAAATAGTACAGCTTTAATACATTGGATTGGCGATACTCAGAATGAAAATGATTTTGAGCAAGTCGACTATAGTCGTGAGTGGAAACATACCTAAGGTACCTGAGTCAAATAAGACTCAATACTAAATAAAGCTCAATTATATACTGACACTTCACTACAAGTGATAGATTTCAAGCAAGCGAAAGCATAGGAAACAAATAAAAATTGCATATTGCTTTTTTTAAAAGGTATATTTTTTAGAAACATCGTGTGTGCGTGTGCGCGCGTGTGTGTGTGTGTGTGTGTGTCGTGCGTACTCATCAAATGAGTTATATGACCTCATTTATATGACCATTGTCAATTTTTTTGTTATGTGTGACTTATTTTAGAAAAATAATGATTTTCAATGCTGCTAATTTTTAAAAATTGCAGCCAAATATCTGGAAATTTCTAAAAATTTAAACATTATTTAAAGACTAAATTAAAGATGGCTTTAATACTTAAGAATAGAGGAACCATAAGTTATTTTATTTTTGTAATTAATATTGGATGAAGGGAAAAGTTTCTTCGTATTCTCTCAGTAGATAGCTTTAGAATCGCATAACTCTGATAATATTAATCGGATCTGGCAATACTTGCGTGCGTTTGAAACGTGACTTATAATAAAGTAATCTAATAAAAAAAGTAGTGATACTTGTTTATTCAGTCAAAAATTATTGCATCTTGAAAATGAGTGAAAATAAAGAAGAAATTCGATACATTTTGAAATTTTATTATAAAAAAGGGAAAAATGCGACTCAGGTTGCTAAAAAAATTTGTGATGTTTATGGACATGATGTAGTATCAGTACGTGTGACACAAAGCTGGTTCAAGCGTTTTCAATCTGGAAATTTTGATGTCAAAGAAGCACTTCATTCTTCAACCAATCACTGGAAAAGTCGATGAAATCATGAACAAAGTTGAGCAAGACCGGCACATTAACAGTCACATTAGATAGTCGAACAAAACGACACATATTTGATTTAATAAAATATTGTAGATAAAAAAACTTGTTTCACTTTTGCATTAAAATATGAAGAAACTTTCTCCCTCACCCAATAATTTGTGATTTATTTTTAAACTGATTTAAAAAATAACATTTAATTTTTGTTATTTTAATGTACTTTTGTTTCAGATCTTTTCATATGTATACGAAAGCACACATTATAGCCTATTGACAGAGTTAGAAAGAATCTTTTCGTTTATTTATAAATATTCTATGTGAGATATATTTTATTTTTGTGAGTAATTAAAGTAATAATTTTATTCTTACTTATATATATGTATATATATATAGTTTATTTAAATATCCGCTATAATAAATAGAGCTTTTAAAAAATATGATAAATTAAGTGGATTTACGTGACTCAGGTACCTTAATCATTATGTTATTCATTTTCACATAACACTAAATCGATTAGATTGTAAATTATAATTACAAGTATTTAATTTCGTAGTGAGGCCCAAAATCATAAAGGTAGCTAAAGAGCGACTGAAGGATTCATTGAGAAGCTACATGCTCAGACCTGTAATACGATCTGTCGAAATGGATGAACCGTTGGAGCATCTTACAGAAATGAGACAAGTAGTCATCCTCTTCATCAATGTCATTACGACTGTTATGGATAACGAAGAATTGATTTCGCTCGTTAGTGCAGCTTATAAATTAGTTTGTGGGTAAGTGTCTAAACTTATACTTCTATCTAGCTCTTTTTCTTTTAGCATGAACAATTATATTAATAATTGTATTTATTTATTTATTTATTTATTCGTATTGATGCGATAAGTTACAAATGTGGTAATTTTACTTATTAAATGCTACGTGGGTCATTTGAAAAGTTTCCGGCCTCATCGACATAAAGTAACTGTAGAAAAAAATTTCTTTCGTCGTCCGAGTAGATGGCCTTGACATATGTAAACATATGTAAACATATGTAAACATATGCGCATTCATTCGCTTGTGAGCAGTCTTTCACTTCGCTTGTGTGTATAGACGCACACTTCTTCGTGTTCGCTTACGCGTGGTCTTGCGTTGCGTCATACCCTGTATAACATCGCGTACCTTTGTACATCGGTTATACGTAATAAATCTCTCTGGTTACCATTAACACAACGTGCATTATTTCCGTCTAGACGACTGAACATTTATATTTTGTGCGGCCTAGCGCCCNATATGTAAACCGTAAAAATTTGAAGTCATTCTGATCATTACTTTGTCTATGGCAACTCTTCCAAAGTTGTCAGCTGACATTGTCTGTCAACAATGGAGAAAATTGAGTATCGCGCAGTGATAAAATTCCTTCATTTGAAAGGGAAAAAGACTCAGGAAATAAAAGATGAGTTAGACTCTGTATACGGTAAAGCCTCCCCTTTTTTTATTTTTTATTTTTTTTTATTTTTTTTATTTTTTTATTTTTTACGTTGGACCAAATGTATCGAGTTGCAGGGAGACTACGTCGAGAAATAAATTTTGTTTTGCTTCGAAATATGTGTTTTTCTTAAAAAGGCCGGAAACTTTTCAAATAGCCCTCGTACATGATAATTAATTTAAAATTTATTAGCGATGTTAATTTAAAAACGTGTACAGCTATTGTTTGTTGTTTTTTTAAGAGTAGTCTGCGAGATGCACGGATGCGTAAACAAGACATCTCTCTTCGACAAAGATTTGATATTTCTCTGCATATTCGGATTACGTGGAGACAAGCACGTGTTGGAATCGCAGATCGGACTGAGATGCGCCAGCAGAGTGCGGCAAGATCTTTTAGAGATGAAGAACGTAAAATCTGTGACAATCGCCGTTACTACCGGAATGACATATTGTGGTGTAGTCGGTCATATCTTACGGAGGGAATACACTGTGATAGGAATGTCGGTGAACAAGGCAGCGCGCTTAATGGTCGCGTACAATAACAAAGTACTTTAATTCTAGAAAAATAATTACAAAGTTCAACAAACCACTAGCACCAATTGTTGCGGAAAATTTTCAGAAAAGTATCAATGTATCACATTTCAGGTGCGTTTCTGAAAAAATTCTACAAAACATCGTATGAAATTTTGCAACAGAAATGTTTCTAAAATTTATCACGTGCATTAAATTTTCCAATTTTCAAATTAAGCAAATTTTTTATTTTGGTATATTGACATACCCAAATAAAATTTACTCAACATTATTATAGTTTCAGAAAAGAAAACATTGTTTATCTATCCCTATAAATAAAAGTTGGTATGTGGTACTAAAAATTAAGCTATTTTTCAATCCACTTCCTACAATCTTTGTACATAAAATTTTAGTGTATTTGCAATTAAAAGTGACGAATATTTCGCTTCTGTCTCTTTTTAAGGTAATATGCGATCGTGAGAGCTTCCTGCGTTCTCGTCTTGAAGCGAGACACTTTACACTGCAGGAACCGAGACATCTGAAAGGAATCACAAACGTCGGTCCTGTCTACGAGTTTGAGGAACAAATAAAGTATTTCGGAATTTTCTTATTTTGTAATTTTTTTTAAACCTCTGCTTATTATTTATTAACATATGATAGCAAATTCAATGCGCCTGAAATAATGCGGAGAAAATTTCCTTTACTCGGACGGGAAGCGGAAATGAAGATTTTTCGACAGATGCTATCAGATCTGATAGCACATTTCAGCTCAGACGAAACGACGCAGCATTTACAACCCGAACACAATATGTTGGTTATAAAGTGAGTGATCACATTCTTATCGAAATTTGTAATATAACAATAATAATTTAATCCAAACTTCTTAAATGACTCATTAATAATTAGAAAAGTCTCAATCATGGTTTAGACTGGACCTTGCTGCTTAATGTAACATATTTTATACATAAATCTTAAATAAATTTCAGTTAGATAAACTGCGTGCCGAACAATCAATCATGAAGCGCAATTATAAACTGAAGCTAGAATTAATATAGAGAAGAAGGTAGTAATATGGCACTCTTTTACATTTTATTTAATAATTTTGTTAATAATTAATATTTTATATTAAAACTTGAACGATTTATATTTATCAAAGTATTGTTTAATAGATTTTAGACTCACAGTTATAAAATATTTATTACTTAAGACCTAATTTATAAAAATGTAACAATACTGTTACACAACTTCTATCTATTATAATAGATTGAAGAGAAAACAAGGTGATAATATGGCCAGCCAAAAAATAAAAAAATGGTTTTGTTTAAAAAACACAGTATTTTGTTACAAAATTATATATTTTTAATTTTTCATCGTTTAGAATTTTCTTGCGTTTAAAAACATTAAAGATATTTTATCCTTGTTTAACATTAAACAACATAAATAAAATGATATCTCTGATATTTCTGAATGCAGCCTCTTAGAGTGATAATAGATTTATCGAAGAAATTTTACCATAAAAATTTTGCTTAAGCAACCATTTAATAAAATGCTTTGCTACTGAAATTGTTTGTAACTCGAAATGTGTTTAGCTAAATAAAAAATTGAATAATAAAAAAGAACATTCTAGTGTTTATATATTCGCATGCTAATACACTCATGATTAAAAACAATAAGGAAATATGTATAATTAAATGTTAAAGTATACTTCGAAAACATTTTGAAATGCTGATAAGTAAAAATGTCTTATAAGAATTGTCGGCTATTGCATATTTGTGTATTAGCGTGCTTACGTAATAGCAAGCTAAACAAATGATTTCATATGAAATCGTTAGAATACGTCATCTAATAACAGAAATAATAGAGATAGTCGTAATGTTTACAATAATCATAATGTTACCTTCTCTATAAATTGAATTAATCATCAATTTTAATAATGATGTTACAAGTACTTTCGAAAATAGTAAAGAATTTACTGCGAAAAAGAATTTTAATTTTTAAAATTTTTATTTCTCGACTATTAATTTGCAAATACAATTTTTTATATTTAATTTAATTTTTAATTTAACTTAATTTTTATTGTGTTTTTTCAGAGGCGAAGCGAGAATTGGCAAGACAAGATTGTTGGATGAAATTGCACAGAATATTCCCATAGGTGTGCCACGCAACTATATCTCTTTGGTCATGAATGATTCTAAGGTTAACATATAAGATATTTTAAGCTCATATTTAACTTATATCTATAATAATGTCAAACATAAACGAAATTAAAAGATTATTCCTTTATTTTTTTAACTAAAAATTACTATCATTTTAGTAGGACACTTATCTATTGTTATTAATCTTTTTTAATCGGAGATAAAAATTAGAACGAAAACAGAATTCAAATCAATGCTTTTTCTCTTAGCACAGACTTCTTACAATTTGATCCATATGATATTCTCGGCGCCGCTGGGCTTCAACCTCACCATGGCCCCGAGGGAGCGCGAAGAGATATTGATGTCTCAACTGCACGTACGCGCATCAGAATTTCTCTGCGCTCTTAATCAGCCCTTTAACGTGCATTTCATGATGAGCACGCACTACACAGCACTATCCGAAAAGCAAAAGCGCAAGGTATTGCGCTTTTTTCTGCTCAAATTAATGAAAAACTGCTTCAAACAACTGTGGGTGGTGATCATCGATGACATCCAATACAGTGACAATGATTCTATGAAATTATTTCGTACGATAGCTAAGCAGAACACAATCTTCTTCATCCTCAGCCTCGGGAGTAAGCTCAACGGCGAGTACGAAATATACCCTGGTGTTTTAGAGAAAGCACAAGTACGTGCATTGAAACAGAGTGAAAACGAATACTTAGAGGAATTAAAGAAAAATGTATAAAATTACGATTAAAGTAATTTTTTAACCAACAATAATGTCTGTCTTTATTTTTATTTTTTATAAATTCCGTATAAATTTTTATAATATTCCGTAATAAAAAATAAAAGCATTGCATTAAATTGGCGCGATATATTTTATATATTTTCTACACTTATTTTTGTAATACTGCAAGACGTAAAGTATGTACATATATATTACTTTGTATTATTAATAGATGATCGAATTGGGTCGTATAGATAAGTGGTATCATGCAGCGCTTGCATGTCAGATCCTTGATGTATATGGAATTCCCCCGGAACTCGAAAGGTTGGTCATTCTAAATATGTAAAATTTTTTGTTAATAAACATAAAGGAATATTTTTCTATGCGTCTATACTTTGTGTACATTATATTTTTAGATTAATTCAAGAAAAAAGTTTTGGCAATCCAGGATGGATAGAAAGTTATTTGTTAAGCCTCACGCAATCTGGTAGCCTCGTAATAATCCATATCAGAGCAACGATTGCCGAGGAAATGGGCTATGTGATTCCTCCCATTTATATGCTGAAAAGGTTTGGTCACTTTATTTATAATTCTAGATATTACAACTTATTTAAAATTTATATTTTATCTTAAAAAATTTCTCTTAAACCTATTCAGATTTGCTTCAGGAGAGATTTTTCTGAATAACGAAAATGATGAAGACCGTTCAGACAAATGGAAGATGTACAGAACAAGTTATCGAGTAGGTTTCGTCTTTATCTTTTTATTGATAGTTTTATATAAATAATATATTTATTTTAATTCCAGAACGGTCCATCCGTATCTTCGTTAAGAATGCAAAGCGGCGTCCACAAATCGGGATTGCCAATTTATAATGAAGAAACTATTGCCGTTTGTAAATTTACGGAAGGTTTTACATCTGAAGAGGGAGATGCTGAAATAACGATGAATGGTAATTAAATCTATTTTTATGCTATTTCTTACACATTTAATTATTAATTGTTCACATTTTTAATAAACATTTATACATTTTTATAATTTAATTTTTTTTTTTCGTTTAAACAGTAATGGCATTTTGAAGTATACGTTGTGTGATTTTATATGTTGTACGAAGTTTCTATTCTTTTGTCACCTAAAATATTTTATTGTATGTTATATTGTCAGTAATGATTATAAGGATTTTCGATTCTTTAACACCATTGGATCAATTACTATTAAAATGCGCGTCGGTATTGGGAGAAATTATTAATAGACGCATGCTGGAGTATCTAATGGAAGATAAATCTACGAGGGAAATTGGACTTGGTAAAAAAATATCCAAGAAAATGCAAATGTAGTAATAATAATCCTTCAATATATTTAGAGCATATCTTGTGTGATCCAAATAATTATGTAGTTTTGCTGTGTGCTAGTAAAAACTGTTCAAAGCAGTACTTACTGTTACTGCAGCTGTCAAGAAACTCTTCGAGATTCGAATCTTTGGTTGCGCACGGGGCGATTTTACTACGAGCGGCAGACCACTGGTATTCTATAGAAATATAAGAAAATCTACTCTCGAAGAAGAAACTGTGTGCGAATGTGTGGATCTTATGATACCAGGTATGATTAAGCAAACGTTATAATTAAAGCAATTAAGAGGATATTCTTGCTTTCGATATCATTTTTATATTCTTTTTTAAGAACCTTTTTAGAAAAAGTATAATAGAAAACTTAAAACTTAATGCATTTATTCTTCGAAATTTAAGTATTCTTTAAAAATTTTTCCAAACCTTAGGAAACATAATTTTGACAATTTGTAAATCTACACAAGCATATAAAAAATATCGGCTCACTGTGACCATGATTCAAAATACATAGATTATCTGAAAAAAAATCGAAAGAGATTCTTAATCTCTACATAATTCTTGTTCAACTTACAATCAAGTTAAAAAAATTAATGTTTACAAAAACAATAAAGTTTTAAAATTAAAAAAAAATTTGATTTTTCCGCTTTTAGCTTCAAAATTGTTTTTTTACTGGAAAAATTAAAAAGTCCGAAATTTTATTTATCGAAACATGTTGCAATTACCTTTTAAAAATTTTTAGCTGGTCGAATTAAAATTAAATGTTAAATATAAGGTTAATAGGTCAATGTCAGTCACATCGGTCTTCAGTTGAAAAATAATTTTTACAATCTTCAGCTTATTCAAACTGAGAGCTACATGTTCATCGAATCATTGAAACACAGTCATGAAGTCGTAATACATAATATTAATGCTTCAGAAACATCTATAAGACCTTCTCCTTCCCCGCAAAAATTATACCTTTATTGCAAATTTTATTGCGAAAAAAAATAACACCTGAGCCAGGATTCGAACTTAGATCTCCTTATATTCCATGGGATTGTCCTACCAATTCGATTCCCAAGACATATGGTGATACTTTTCGCAATAATATGTGTGAAATAGACGTTTTTTCAGGCGATGTACCATAAACTATAATAAGTTAAATCCGAACTGACAATAATATCAAACATAAGATTAGCAAGCCAATGTCGACAACAGGCGGTTCTTAGTGCTGAATAATAGTTTTTACAATCTCAAAATTAAATGTGTCATAGTGGCAACAATTTTAAACATCATTTCGAGAAAAATGCGTTGAAATTTTACAAACACTATACACGTAAATAATTTTTTTTACAAGCCACTTATTTTTAATTTGCTCTCTCTTTTATAATTGGGACTATTTAAAAAAATGTCCAATAAATAATCGATTTTTTGAAGCTCAAAAGTCACAATATACCATTAATTGAAGAAAGGAAAAGAAACTAATTCGATAACTTGTCATGCACATCTTTCGTTTGTCTGAACGTTTTTCTTCATTTTTTCCATTTTTTAAGAAATTTTTTAAAGAATTTAAGATATTAAAATTATGCATGTCTCTAATTTACAAAACTTTAAATAATAAAAGCAAGCTTTATATTTAGAAGAGCTATCTGACTTGCCGCAGCACGCGTCTTGTGGTCTGATGCGTTTCAAAATGTCGATGTTTCGCGAAACTACTTACAGGTAATGAATTATTTTGCTGTTTCTATTGGGATAAATTGTAATGATAAAGCACTTAATAGAGAAGAAGGTATTATGGTCACTCATTAACATTTTACAGTTTATTCAATAACTTTATTATTAATCAATATTTTATATTGAAATTTAATGATTATACTCAAAGTGTTGTTTAATAGATTCTCTAAGTTATGAAATATTTATTACTTAAGACGTGATTAATAAAAATGTGACGCCACTGCATAATGGATCGAAGAGGAATAGAGGTGATAATATGACCGTCACAAAAATAAATTTAAAAAATTGCTTTTATTTAAAAACACACAGTATTTTGTTACATAACTGTATATATTTAAAAATAAGTTGTTAGAAAAAGCTACAATATAACCGCGAAGATTAACAATAGATAGAATTACAATAAATCAATTTACAATAGATAAATTTACAATAGATAGATTTACAATAGATAAATGCTGACTTACTTCAATTAAAAGATAGATCACAGACAAACTGTCAAAAGGACAGTTTTTACAAAAGAAATTTTTAGACTTTTAATTATAAAAAAAATATTGCACATTTACGTGTAAACTTCCTACTGTCGACACTACAAATCTATTCCAAGCAGGATAAAAAATTATTATGATATCAAAATGACTACAAAATGATTACTCAAGTTCTTTGATCAATCACGATTCATTTTAATGTCATATTTTAATGTTATTGTGACTCGTTTCACTCGTTGTTCTGTTTGAGTATGGTCATTATGTGCACCCGAGTACATTTTATCCTTGTTTAACATTTGGTAAACAACAAAAATAAATTATCTGTAATGTTTCTGAACGTAGTCCTCTAAAGTGATAATCGATTTATCGAAGAACTATATTTCAATATAAAGATCCCGGTAGTAGCCGTACTACGAGCACGCTTAGATGGCCATATTAACTAATGCTAGGCTGTTGAATAATTTTGCATAACTCGAAGTGTGGATAGCTGAATAAAAAGTTAAATAACAAAAATTAAGTACTCGAGTATACATACATTCGTGATAATATGCTCAAATTTAAAAATAATGAGGAAGTATGTGTAATTAAATGTTAAAATGTACCTTGAAAAAGTTTCGAAATGTGCTCAAATATAAAAATGCTTTATAACAAATGTCGGCTATTGTATATTGGCATATTAACGCTACTAGATAATTGGCAAGTTATTAAATAAATATTGAGTAATTATCAGTCACCAATGGAGATAATAGGAGTAGCCATAATACTTACAGTGGTCATAATACCACTTTCTTTTCTACTTTATAATATTCTACACTACATTAAAGTCTATTACACCTAATACTTTAGGTATTGATAAATTCGATCGTATTCTTTATATGTCTAAGGTTGCTCACGGAAAATCAAAAGATGGAATTACATAGTAAGGCGTTAAAATATCTTCGGCAACACACCAAACGATGTATGGCTTGCGGCGAGACACAATTTACAAGACTGTTGGGAAGATCGCAAGTGCAGGAATCTAGAAGAACACTGTTAACTGTCGAAATGCATCAACTTGAAGAAGCAACTTACACTCTCAAAGAAGAGACAGAAAACGGTATTAAATATATCTTGAAACCAACTTATAGATTTAAATTGAATTAAGGCGTACTATATACAAGATAAGAAGCAAAAATAAATTGCAATTTTCAATTAATTTAAATTTATTTTTATTTATTAGGCAGGGAAGTTATAGATATGCAGCAGTTTTTAAATGTAGATTTTTGATGTCATTTTGTTGTAACTACATGTATATATAAAAATAAAATTAAAAAATTATAGTCATTTTATTATATAAAAAATATTGTCGCAAGATATGCAAGAGGTGACGAAGAGAACACCGTTTTATCTCAACATCTTTCGAAAAGTCAGGAAACCTACCAAGACATTTTTTAATGTTGATTTCGCCAACTGTCAATGTCATCTTATCTTAATGACTGTCTACGCTCAGATGTTGGAACATTGTCAAGGAATAGGTGAGTCTACGTGAATGCATTAACAAATATTATACATATTTCTTTTTTTTTAATTGTTAACATTTTTAACTATTTTATATTTTCTGTTCTAGGAAAACAAGATATGATCTTGACGGCGATTTTGGAATTTGTGGAGATTTGTTTAGCAAGTAACAACATACCTCAAGCGCATAGACTTCTGAATGATGCTGAAACTTTACTGCAGCAAGTAAGCAAGAAGGATATGACAATAATAGTTAATATGTAAAAAAAAACAAGTTAACGGTGATGCTTAATGATAGATGTTCGAAACCAATGAGGAGAAATCAATATTGCTGTTTTATCTTATCGCAAAAATCCAGACGTTTCAAGGTAAATGTCATTTGGAAAACGGTTTAATTTCCGAAGCAAGTAAGAAGCTGAACGAGGCAATGAGCAGTTTAGGCTACAACTTTCCACAACGCAAATTCACGATTGACTTGAAGTTGACAATTCAACTCGAAATACTAAAGTTGAGATTGATTTGTCCCAAGCGTTGGAAAATCGACACCGCCAATGAACTCACTACGAATTATATCGAGCAACTGGCTAATTGCTTGGCGCAGATGTTTAATGTTTTCAGAGTAAAGATCATTGAATTGTAACAAGTCTAAACAGTAAAAATATTTTGTACTTGTGTTAAAATCGGTTATTATAAAAATTTTTGTGTTGGATTTTTAACATTCTCAAATGTTAATTTAACATATAATTATGCTAATTGAACATTTTATTAAATTGTTAATCAATATTTCTTAGTGTTAAAATAACACAATTTACGAGTAAATAAACAAATAAATAAATATAATAATAACGTAGTTCTAAAACGTAAATTCTAAAGTGAATAAAATGCTCATACAGCACCAATTATTGCAGGAAGTTTTTTCAAAAAGAAAAGACTATATTGTCGATTGTATTATAATTTACAGGGGATGAAGACAATGAAGAAACATGCACGGTTAGCAGCCATTTGGGGTTTAAATGCTGCGCTGGATGCATCGAATGATTTCTTCACGCTTTGCGCTTCGTTCACGAACATGATGCTCACTGCGCACGTTTATCAAACCAAGTGCAATTCCAGATAAAATTATTTAGAGCTATAAAAAGTCTTTTAGTTTAATCAATCAGTTAAAATTATTTCGATAAACGAAACTCATTACAAGTTTTTTGTAGCGTCATTGAATTAATTTTTCTTCTACAAGAACATTTGTTACATTATTTAATTATTTTTGAGCAGGTTAATTGTTCCTTATTTGGAAAAACAGGCCCTTAGCATCTGCGCGAAGAAAGGAAATTTACTCGAATTCCAAGAGCTTAAAGCCATCGCTGAGCTTTACGCGGGAGTATTTTTCTCACGATGGTTGAGAGGAGAGATCAGCAAAGCGATAAGAATCGGTTTTATTACAATGAGGATGGCGCAAACTTTGGATTCCATGTTTCTCAAATTGCTCATACTACCGAGATTAACGCATTTGCTTATGATCTCGTGTCGACATTCGGAAGTAGTGGCTATGCTGAGAGAATTGGGTAAATACTTCAATTTAATATGGTAAACATGCTTTTTATATAATATAATAAATCTTAATGATCTTAACCTAATGAGTTTTATTAATGCCAAGATCAAGTAAGTATTGAGATGATTCGTATATATAATTATGTATTAAAGTATGAAATTGTATACATAGAATTTACATCGCAGCACAACTTGGATAAATCGAGTCGCACTTGGTATTATGCTTTATGTGCCGATGTGCAACTCGACACAGGTCTCACAGTCCTCTCGTTCCAAAGTTGCGACGAATATTATCTTAAGGAAGGGGAGACCATAGTCAGTCTTCATGATCCAGAAGCAGAAAGGCGATATTTCACCTCTATGTGGTTATGGTAATAATATTGGAATCAGGATTAATTGGTTCTGAAAATAAATTATTGTTATAGAAATAAACGTTTTGGATTTTCATTTTAATATGTGTTTTCGAAGGTGCATTAGAACGCAGCAGTGGGAAGCTATAAAAGTCTGGCACAGTAGGAATGTGACGGCAGAGAGTGAGGTGGACGAGCATAAGGTGGCAGCGACGATTACCGCGTTGAAAAAACTCGAGGGACTGCTAATTTTGTACGGTAATAAAGTGGCTAAAATACTTGAAAATTATTCAATATGTGTATGTAATTATTACCAAAGTAAAGTTACAATTTTGCAGTAAGGGAAGTTACTAACAGGAATATAAACGCATTGAGCACACTAACAGAAATTAAGCATGAATTCCAGCATATAAAAAGTATGATAAAGATTGTAAAAATTGCAATTCCCAGGTATAAAGCATACAGTTGTAATATATTAATCCTAGAGTGTTATTCTGGATAAATTTTCACCTAGGTGTTAATTCGGGTTAAATGCAGTTTTTAATATTGAAATTTTAATAGTAGCTTACGTTAATAGAAAAAAATAATATTTAAAATAATATTTAATTAAAATTTTTTACATTAAAATAGTGTTAATTCAATTATTCTAGTATCTTTTCATCTATAAAATAGAAAAAAAAATTTTTTAATTTTTAAACTTGTAAAAAATTCTTAATTATGAGTGAATTTTTACACATAGTATTATTAACATCAGAAAAATATGAGTAGAACTTTAAGGCAGAATTTCTCAAACTTACCACCTATACACCCTTTCTAAAATAAAGAGAAATAATTTTTACCAAAAATTCTCAAAAAATTTTGATAAGTAAAACAGATATGTTCTGTTGAATAGTGTTATAATATTTTTAACTTCTGATTTTGACCGAAAATAGACTATAAAATAAACTATATATCGAATTTTTTAAATGTAACATGTATTTTTTATTGTCGATTTGGATAATAAAAATAAAAAAAAACAAGAAACTTTATCTCAAACATTTTCTCCGGAAATATCTCTATTAATCTTAAAATAATCTTAAAAGTAAATATGATAAAGAAATAAACTTATAATAAAAGATTATAGGAAATATTTTTAGAAAAATATTTGATACAAAATTTTCTTATCTTTTTACGTGTAATCCGTATTTGCGATAAAAAGTACCATGTTTCTTCATTTTAAAAAAAGGTTGTACGAGAAATCTAGGACGCCCTGTACATATACAGAATATTTCACACATTTTCTTTTAAAGACATATTGAATAATTTGAAGACAAAAATTTTTAACACAGAAATGCTGAGACTATAATACTTTTCAAATTATAAGTAAAAGGTATTAAAGCTTATCAATTATAATGTCTAAATTTTACCCTCTTGTGATATTATGCGCTAGTAATTTTATTATAGTTATTTTAGTAAGTTCNCTATTTAGCAGTTGACGCCATTGTGTTCCCTCTCTTCAGGGATACCTTTTTGTTCTAACATTCGTAACCGTCCTGCGTCTCATATTCCTTTGGCATTCTCATATTAATAAATATAGTTCGTTCATTACATTATACTTATTAATCACCCCAAGACATCATATTGGCGACGAGGATATTTCGGCAAAGCGGGTGCATCGGTAATTGAACGAGAAATTACAACCAAGGCGGCTGTAACGAGTGAGGTTAGAGATGCCGGACAACGGTAAAGAGACCGATAAGCAGCAAGTTCAAAAGGCTCAGGAACAATGGCTTGAGCAACAGCTTATTTTAGACCAGAGACGCCAGGAGTACGAGCAATTGAAAGCCAAATTGCATCAAGAGCAGATGCAGCTAGCAAAGTGGCAAAAGCAACTGCAGCAACAGCAAAAGGCAATGCAACAGCAAGTACAACAGGTACAGACCAAATTATTACCTAAGGAACCGTGGCCGAACATTACTTTCCATTCAACGATTGGAGCGCTGTCCGAATTTAATATTGGTGAAGACTGGAACCTTTATCAAGAGCGGTTAGGACAGTATTTTGTAGCGAATCAAGTTTCGCAGGAACATAAGGTAGCAGTATTAATTACGTTAATTGGACAAGAGGCTTATAAAATTTTGAAGGACCTCTGTGATCCAGTGCTACCAGAAAATAAATCGTATGAAGACTTGTGCGAAATTTTAAAGAAACAGTTTGCTCCAAGAGTCTCGGTTTTCAAGGAGAAAATCGAATTTTACGAGTTAAAGCAAACGGAAAAAGAATCAGTAAACGAGTGGTTTGCTCGTATTAAAAACAAAGCAATCAACTGCAAATTTGGAGCGCAACTGGATGACAAAATCAAGGACAGGTTCGTTACAGGGTTAAGTAAAGGTCGAATTTTGGACAGAGTATGCGAGGAAGAGCATACGGCAACTCTACAGTCGGTTCTGGAGGTGGCGAGAAAGAAGGAGACGGCATTAGCTTCGTCGTCTAAGACTTGTCTGGTGGACGTACACAATTTGAAGTCAGGGAAAGCAAAATCGGCTCAGCAGGTGACGTTCCTGAAAAAGAAGAAAGAGGAAAAGACAGGAAATCAACACCAAGGGTCCAAAGAAGAACCGAAATGCATACATTGCGGAGGCACAAGGCATATTTTTGCAAAGTGCAAATATAAGACATAAATGTCNTTTTGTTCAGTATTAAACAACGTCTACTTCTCTCAGGACCCGAATCGCGCCCTGGAATATCCCGACGAGCTACGTCCGTGCGTGATAAAAACGGGTCGTTACAAGATAATGACACAGAGATTGTGGATATGTATAATTTAAGCAATGTTGTTGCAAGCGAAGAACCTTTAATAGTCAAAGTTGAGATTGAAGGTAAATCTATTGATATGGAATTAAATACCGGAGCTGGTAAATCAATATTACCGGAAAAGATTTTGAAAGAGAAATTTAGTCATTANAAGAGAAATGTAGTCATTGCAAATTAGAAGATACGAAGATTAGGTTAAGGATGTATAACGGAAGTATTTTAATTCCGGAAGGGCAAATTTCAGTTAATATTAAATGTAAGGAGACAGTGATTAAAGTCCAGTTAATAGTAATAAAAAAAGGAAACAGAATATTAATGGATAGAGATTTAATGAGACTGTTAAATATTAAAATGGAACAGATCAATTTTATTAAAGAAGAAGATAATTTAGAAGTATTACTGCAAAAGTATAAAGATTTGTTTAATAACGAGTTGGGTAAATATAAATATGAAAAGATAGATTTAAAATTATTAAAGGAAGCTAATCCTATTTTTATTAAACCAAGGCCGATATCATTAGCATTTAAAGAAAAAGTGAGTAAGCAATTAGAAGAATTAGAAAAGAAAGGAGTAATTGAGCGTATAGATACGTCAGCTTGGGGTACGCCCCTGGTACCGGTTATTAAGAAAGATGGAAGTATTAGAATTTGCGCCAATTATAAAATTACAGTCAATAAATTTTTAGAAGACATTAAGCATCCTTTACCTAGAATTGAGGAATTATTTACAGCGTTAAGCGGTGGAGAAACATTTACGAAATTAGATTTAACAGCGGCGAATAATCAATTAGAGGTTACAGAAGAAACTAGTAAGTTACTTGCGTGGAATACTCATAAAGGTATTTATTCGCTGAAAAGGTTACCGTTTGGAACCAAACCAGCGTGTTCAATTTTTCAAAGAACAATAGAAAAAGTCTTGCAAGGTATAAAAAACGTAATTAATTTCATTGATGACATTGTAGTGACAGGTGCTAGTAAGGGAGAGCATTTAAAGAATTTAAGAGAAGTATTTAAGCGTCTTTCAGAGGCGGAATTTAAAGTAAATTTAAATAAATCTGTATTGTTTCAGCCTGAAATTAAATATCTTGGACATGTAATTAACAAAGAAGGGTTGCATAAAGATCCAGAAAAAGTAGCTGCAATGTTAGAAGCACCTAAACCCAAGAACGTGTCGGAAGTAAAGGCTTTTGTTGGTATGGTTAATTATTATGGCAAATTCGTACCAAATTTATCGCAAATGTTAACACCTTTATATGAGCTCCAGCGTAGTGCAACATTTAAATGGACGCAGCAATGCGAAGAAGCGTTTAATAAGGTTAAAAGCGAATTAGCGTCAGAGAGAAATTTAGTTCATTTTAACAAAAAGTGGAAATTAAAATTAGTATGTGATGCATCTAAGATAGGCATTGGAGCTGTTTTATTGCATGTTTTGCCAGATGACACAAAAAAGCCNAAAAGCCAATTTCATTTTCATCTAGAGTCCTCCACGAAGCAGAAAAAAATTATTCAGTAATTCATAAGGAGGCATTAGCTATTTATTGGGCTATATGCAAATTTCATCAATATTTAATGGGTAACGAGTTTATTTTATGTTCGGATCATAAACCGTTAATGGCTTTGTTTGGGGAGCATAAAGGCATTCCACAAATGGTAGCTGGTAGATTACAAAGATGGGCTTTATTTTTAAGTGGATTCCAATATAAATTTGAGCATATTAAAGGCATTCAAAATGGAGGAGCAGACGGCTTATCGAGGTTGCCAAGGCCCACTAAAATTAAAGAAGCNGGCTTTATTTTTAAGTGGATTCCAATATAAGTTTGAGCATATTAAAGGCATTCAAAATGGAGGAGCAGACGGCTTATCGAGGTTGCCAAGGCCCACTAAAATTAAAGAAGCAGAAGTTGAGGACTATTTTCATTTTATTACGGCAGAGCGCACACTTATAGTTGCAACACAAATTAAGAGAGAATCGCGAAAAGATAATATATTAAGTAAGGTATATCTGTACAC
>QKQZ01007873.1:0-20004 GCA_003595255.1 Solenopsis fugax | reverse complement strand
AACAAACATAGCACGAAGATCCAGCTACGACCGTAAAAGGCTTTCTTATTTAATTTGTAAAAATAATAAAAATTTACAATGAGAATTTTCTTAGAATAACCAAATTTAGTTAATCGTGGGATAAAATGGACATCAAAAAATTTTATTATAATTTTAAAAATTTACTACAATATAATAAAATTTACAATTAAAAAAAATAAAATTTATTGTAATTTTATATATTATAACTTTTTATTTATAATTTAGTAGAATTTCTAAAATTATTTAATTTTGAAAATTATTATTAATAATTTAGTTAATAATAANTTTATTTATAATTTAGTAGAATTTCTAAAATTATTTAATTTTGAAAATTATTATTAATAATTTAGTTAATAATAAAGTTAGTTAATAATAAATATTATAGTTAATAAGTTTTACTAAATTATAAATAATTTACATATATAATTTCTATAAAAAATTACAGTATATATAGAGAATACCCATAGAAAGCCTTAAAAGCATTATAGTATTAATAAAATTATAGTAAAATTCTTTTATGTTTATGCCATTTCACAATTACTGTGGTTTTAAGGGTAAAGGAGAAAATCTAAAAATGGTCAAAATTTGCCTCTAATGGAAACCTATACAGTTATCATACATTCACGAAAAAAAGCTTATTTATCCAGGAAATATCAGAAAATCTTCCAAAAATAATAACATAAATTGTTTAAGGCGATGCTAGACCGGTCTCTATACGCGATTATTTTTAAACAGACCGATCTCTTAATTGACTTTATAGATCTCAAAATCCTTCTCCACAATTAAAGTAGTAACAAAAACATTTGTCGGAATCTATAATATAATACGAAAAACGAAAGTTGATTAAAAAATTATAGTTTAATTATCGGCTTCTGTAGCCGACTCGTGATATGTGCCCCATATAAAAATTTTAGACTTTGTATGTATGAAATAAGTAGTTTCCGATAAATGAATTAAATAAAAGAACAATACGGCGCTTGCAGAATGATCCTAAAAGTTCTAGTATGAGAGAAAGGCCTGTTTAAAATTTGTTTATGTAATTTGCACGCGGTGGTAGTGAAGAGATCTTGCATTAGATGGCGCTAAAGTCGAAAAACAAGGCCAGATGAGTGCGTTTGACAAAGAGCGCTAGCCTATTCCCTTTACACTTTGCCCCGCACGCGGCCCATAGTCGCTAGTCTTTAGAGAAATCTACAGTACCGACGTCGAGTGAGTTCCACCGTCAGTCCAGCATCGCCTTAAACGCTTCGCAAAAAACTCATTTTGTTTCTAATAAACGATAAATTTCAAAACTAATAGTATGTTTACACTTAATACATGTTGGACCATTAAATACTGTAAGAATACAATCAGGAAGATCCACAATATATACATGTATGTATATATATATATATATATATACATACACACACGCACACGCACAGGATGACTTACCGATTGTAATATTAACATTCAGTCTGTGTATATACATGTACAGTCAGAATAAATATTACAGTTGCAGTCGGTAAATCATCTCTTATGGTAAAATGTTGGATATTATTAATTGTGATTTCGGCTGGGGCGCACCGATTGCACATTTCAGGACTCAGATAACTATCTGGGTGCCTCAGCCAAGATCGATATAAGATTCATCCTGTATTTTGTGGATCTTCCTGGTAATGTATTGTTACAGTATTTAATGGTCTAACATGTACAATAGCGGTCACAAATGCCTTTTCGGTGCATATCCATATGCGCATGCCTTCATATAAGATACATTATGTGCATTATAGAAAAAGATAGAGGAAAAGGATTGCAAGGGAAAAGCATTACTGACCGCTAGTGTATTAAGTGTAAACACATTAGTTTTGAAACCTATTGTTTACCCGACATTTCCTGGGTAAATAACTGGGTAAATAACACTTTTTTTCATGAATATCTGATCTTTCAACTGCATAGGTTTCAAAGGTGTCCGTTCAAGATGAATTTTGGCAATTTTTAGACTCCTGCCTTTCAAGAAAAAAATTCTCTTCGTACAGACAATGCTCAATAGCCTAATATAAGCCATTATTAACAAATTAAAAAATATTAAGTACCTAGGCAGACTGTTTGGTCTTCCCCATTTCTCGATGCAGAATTTTCTTGGTCCTGTGGATCCTCGCAAAGCTGCAAACCCCTCATATGGAATGCTCGAGGTGCCGGTAACGAATTGCAGTAATCTTAGACGTTGCTCATTCGTGAATCGGCTTATGCTGCTCCAGAACCACTCTACCACCGGATGCGCATCGTGGTAACCGCTTCTATATTCGGTGTGCGTTCGCCAGTCGTTCAGATCGATCTCAGCCGCGCCCGCGATAACCAACTCCAACTCGCGAGCGTCGAAAACAGACACCAAACGTGGATCTACCACCTCGTAAAAACCGCGGACCAACGATTCCGTTTGCTCCGCGACGCCACGCTCAAGTCGCCAGCGCACCACTCTTTCGAGATACTCTTTCTTATTCTTTTCGGTGACCGCGATATTTCTCCCGCCCGGTTTTAACTCACGCTCAGCAACTCGTCCCAAAAGTTCTTCCGTTACTGAAAAAGTTAATTCTAATGGTTCGATACTAATGTCCTTCTCCTTAATCCACATTAAACTCTGATGAAACTCCTGATCCAAACTCTCCAAGTCGCTCAAACTCGCCGGTATCCTCAAAAGCGCTTTGTAAAACGGTCTCGTAAAGAACGCATCAAGTAGGTATTGATGAACCAATGCTAAACCTAGAACTCTGCCTGAGAATCTAAACCAGTCATGATAGTTGTCCACGAAGGCCGACATCGGCGAGATTTGTACTGTGTAAGTATCGTTAGCGGAATACTCGAACAATCCATAATAAGGATTAAATAGCTCGCGTGATAAGTGAAAGAAAAATTCTCGCGACGGCCCGCCGTAATCCAATCCTTCCTCGTGATCAAAAATAACTACCAGTTTACCTTTCTGTAAGTCTTTCTTCGATGCGGCCATTATGCGCGTAAAGGCATCTTCGAGTAAATGATCCCTCCTGATGTGCAATCTAAACATAGACAATATAAACATTCCTCGATAACAATTCTTGGAATATATTCACGAATTCACAAAAAAACCTTAGTATTAAATATTCTATTTAGTAATCCTTGTTTTAGAATTATATTCTTGCTTATGAAACAATGATAATTATAATCTTGCTTATATATAATTTAATCTTCTTCACAAAATTTGATAATCTTAAATTTCAGCAAAATATATTTTTACAGCTCGTATGTAATAAAAAAATAATACTAATGGTATAAAGGCTAATAAACAAATAAACAATTGGATGTCAATTCAAAAAAATTATAGATATATCTTTTATGTTTTAACAATACGGAACATTTCTACGTACCATTTAACATTTCTCTATTTTTAATTTATCTCGTATTTTTTATTCATCATACAGTTTTCAATGATTAACACAGCAAGGCTTAATTCATTCGGACTTGGATACGCTCACAATTGATTTTGATACACTTTACAACATCAGACTCGATTAATTCGCAAATAGGAAATAACGAATCAATTATGAAATCTTTTTTAAATCATGACCCTTGTTACACTGTTAAACCTTTGCGTTTACATTCACAACACTCTCTTGCGTTATATGCATTACATTTTACACTCATATGGGTTTTCTGATTATATATTTATTATTTCACTAAAATGATATTAACTCAAGCATGCTCAAGAAGCAGAGTCGAAACGTTCCGTATTGTTAACATTGAAGATATATAGTTTTTGAAGATATATTATTTTTTTCAATTGACATAGAACTGTTTGCTCCTTTAGCTTTTATACAATTAGCATTATTATATTTTTATTTCAATACTATTATAGCCATCTAAAAAGCATAATGATTGTTTTGCTAATAATAGTAATTAAAAAAATTCTAATTCTTAATTTAAAAATAGTTATTTTTTTTCTATTCAATATTTTTTTCATCTCAACTTATGAAAATTATTATATAGTGAGAACATATTTTTCTTGATAAAATTATACAAAATTTCTTCATGTAAGTAAGTTATTACGTCTGTTTATCGCTATACAATCTCATTTCTATATTTAAGGCTCCTGTTCATCCATCGCAGTCATCTTGGATTGATTACAGGTAAAAAAATATAACATGAAAATTCTTACAACATAGATTAAAATAAAAATATTTTCCAATAAAATACAATTTGTAATCGATAAAACAGCTCGTAAAATTTACCGAAAAATTTTGTTTGAATAATTAATAAATAACCCATATACCCATGTTGAATTAAAATGTGCCTAATTAAAAATAAAAACAAGATGTTTAATAGCTATCGAATTAAAAAAAATATTTGTTTTCACATATACTCAGAAAAAAAATTGTATCAGCAATTATAAATTTATGAACAAATAACACTCAACTATGTATTACAAAGGTGTAATAAAAACAATTTCAAAAGTTATATGAACTAATAAAATACAGTAATATTAACCATTTGTAATAAAATTGTTGGCTAAATTATAAAAAAAGAATAATGCAAATGCAGGTGATGAAAAAATTGAACCAACTGAAATTCGAACTCGGGATCCTTCTCATTCCTTAACATTTAGAGCCCTGCACTATTATTATATCATAGTTATTCCAGTCGTATACTTAATCGGCCGTACGTACTGGAAGTAATCATCATAATTTATTCATAGTAAAGCCTATATAACCATGTAATTATAGTTGAAGTACTATTTCATTATAACCTAATAGTTGCGCAAATATTGTTGCCGTGATACAAACTATTTTACAGTTATTACAACTAAAATGCAATAATTATAAAATAGTTTATTGAACTCATATGTACATTAATTCTATTGTACATATAAAATTTATATGTATAGTTATCACTTTTATAGTTGCCACCACTATGAAGTTTTCTTTAAGTGTATAAAATTGTATCAAAACGAGAGTCTTTAATATATTTTATACTAAAATTTTACACTATAATTATTTTATTAGTTGTGTACAAAAGTTTTAGTCTTTTTCCAGTGCTTTGATATAATTTAAACTTTCTGCCCTTTTGCATTTTCAAAGAGTTGGAATTGATACTTAGAAAGCATTGTTTGTTAATTTGATGATAAACAAAGGATGCGTTCTATTTTACGCATGATACATCATTTTATCTTTGTTTAATATTCAGTGAATATTAAAGATAAGTGATGCGTGAAACGGAATGCATCCATAATCTTGTAAAACAATAGTGAGTACAATGACTGAGTGATGAATAATGAGCGATGAAAAACTATATATTCAACATTGCATGCGGTTTGACAAGAAAAAATGCCATTAAAGAATGCAAATCAATTTGCTCTGTACTTGAAGATGTTGTGTTTCACAATACTTACAAATATTGGTTTTGATTGTTTAAGCTCATGATTTTGATGTCAATAACCAATCACACTCTGGAATACCACGAAAATTGAAAATCGATAATTTGCAAGAATCGGAAAATCCCTCACAAATGCAAGAACTCGTGAAACAATTGAGAGTTGATCGTCGAATAATTAGACCGATAAAATTAAACGGTAGACTATTTATTGGACGAGGAAACCAGAGTCATTTTGTTGCATGACAATACTAAGCCACATACTTGGCCCTCGCGTACTCGGCAAACCATTAACTTAGGTTATTTAAGTTGGACTAGAAAGTTCTTCCGCATGCAATGTATTTAGCGCTTATTCGAACAACTTTCTTTAGTTCTTTCAAGATACGATTGAGATACAAAAATGAATTGACAATTTTACTACCTCTAAACTAATGTCTTTTATTCGTAAAGGAATTCAAAATTTACCCGAGGTAGCAGAAAATAATAAAAAAGAGAGCAAATATTTTAATTAAATATTATTACATATATTATATCATTACATATTGTAACTAAAGCAAAAATTTATTTAAAAAGACTAAAATTTTTGGACATAATAAAATATTAAAACACAGCACTAAAAAATAACAAATAATGTTGTATTTTGCAAGAATAATTTAGCTTTTAATTTAGCTTTTTAACGTTTTTCACACATACATTGTATATGGTATATGTATGTATGGTGCATCCTTGTTTAACATTCGATGAACATGAATAAATAGTACATCATGCACATTAGATGTGAAAAAGAACTCTAGTGTGTATATTTTATGTCAATATATGGAATGTGATTCTCTCTTTTTTTCACCACTTTGAATTAAATCGCTATCAATGCGGATTTGGCAATAGAGCCAACAGGAGCCTTAACATTCGAGAATAAAAACATTTTCGAAATAAAAATGTTCTTTTTTCCTGTGTACATTTTTGGAACATATATATATATATATATATGCGCTGGAACGTACTTCAATTTACCAGGCCCTTGCCCGTAACCCTTGCTTTCCAACTTTCGATAAAAGGTTCGAAGTTTAGCTTCGAAATCTCTCCTGTATGGTGCGGGAGCTCTGGCAGAAGCCCTTGTCAGCCCGGGTGACGCGTGCGGACTGCCAAGTGGAGACCTGCCCATACTACCAGGTACATAGGACATTATTTCTTGCTCGAATAAACTGTAATAACACGATATTATTGCATTTAAATTATATATTTATATAAGATTAATAAAAGATATATAAGATGTTCGATAACAAGGAGATAAAGATTTTAGTGATCAAGAATAACAAAATTACGATTAAAGCTGTTTTATAATTATAAATGTCTAAATATTCATATGCACTATTTTAGGTATTCTTTTAGATACTTTTTACGTGAATATTTAAATACTCCAAATTACAAAATTTTAGCTTCATTTAATTATAATGTCTAAATATTCACATACCTCTTCACAGGCATTTTTTAAGTTAATATTTAAACATTTATAAATAAAAAACGAAGTCTTATTCGCAATCTTGTTCTTGATTTTCGTTTTATTTTTATCATCTAAAATCACTTCTTAAATTTTCTCCCGCCTGTTATCATTTTTGTTGCCGAGCATCCTATATTAGATAGGGTGTTTACTCAAATTTATTTAAATTCCAAATAAAATTAAAGAATTTTTAATGCAGCTTTGAAATATTTTTATAATATTTTTTTTAAATAAAAATAAAACTCCAAGGATTCCACTATTTAAAATAATTTTACAAAAACAAAGGGCTTGTGTATCATGCACTGTTATTAATGCGTTAGTATATGTGTCATAATTTATATATTTCAACAAAAAATTACATGTTTCAGCTATCTTTCGAGCCATCTTCAGACTGCTTATACAAAAATTAAGGAGGTTGAGGCATCTAATTCGTTCTCCAAAAGTACATCGTCAGATCAGCGCCGTATAGCATATCACTCTTATCGGTTGAAAAGCCATATGAGGAAAAATTCCAAATTTTTAAATATCTTTTTGTTCCTGAGAGATTGACGTCATGCTGCAGAAATTAAAACTAAACTTTCCATCGATAACTTCCATCATAATAAAATGTTTGGTCATACACACACAGATAAAAGTTGAATAAATTACATAAAAACTAGATAAGTATCCTGGTCCATATTTATAGAAGTCAAGCAATATCGGTAACTCCGATGTTATTCTTAAGACGATCGCGTACTGACTATAAAATTATAACATGTATTAACGCACTGATAACAGTGCATGACATAGGCCCTTTGTTTTTGTAAAATATTTTTTAATGTTTCTTAATCAAGCACAATCACAAAGAAAAGTCACTAAGAAAGAAAATGCTAAGGGTGCATCTCGATGGAAAAAGAAATAGCGGAACTGTTACAGAAAGGTGTGGTGGGAAGTCAATTAGAATAATTACGTTCCGCTTTTTGATGAGTGGGTTGCTCATGGTACGGAATTATTACGGAATGGAATAATTCGATTCTTAATCTTATCAACATCGAAAATTCGTAAAATATCTGAGTTGATTGTTTACATATTTCTGCGTATTTTTATGTATTTACGTGTTTTACATGCATTTTGGTGACTGCAAATTGCAAAATATAAAGTCGTCATTGATAAATAATTGTGTGTGAATGTAAAACATGTTAAAAATGCTTTCATTGCATTAACATGTGGATATTGTGGCTGATAAAAACGGACATTTAAATTTCTCCTAGTCAATAAAATATAATTATTAAATTTACGTGAAAGTATATATATATATATATATATATATGTTGATAGCATTTTTAACATGTTTTATATTTACATACAATTGCTAACCAAAAATGACATTGCTCTTTATTTGGAATTCGCAGTCACCAAAATGCTCATAAAATACGTAAATACATAAAAATGCGCAAAAATATACAATAATAATCAACCTAGACTTCACAAATTTTCGATAAGGTGAGATAAGAATTACTCCGTTCCGTAATAATTCCGGAGTCGGGGTGTTTTGTGTATATCGGACTTGTTCTACATTTTATCCTGTAGTTTCAGGACACAAGCTATCGAAGTTTAGCATAGCGCATTTTAAAGCTGAAACACACACCTTTTATGAACATTAATCGTTTTTGTGTTATCTTTCTCCGTTTCTGAAAAATTGGCAAGCAAAGAAAAAACTGCACAAAACACCCTATCCTAAGTTAAGGTTTTAATTTATGATTCCATGAAAAAATAAAGGCATTGTTGTGAAAGAAAGTTCATCTGTTTCTTATGTATTTTCGTATGCCGAAACTTGGCCTAAAAACCAAATACATGATAATATACGAAATTAACGTATAAATATATAGTGTCTCAGATCCATCCATATTGAAAAATAGAAACGATGGAAAACTGATCTCATTTAAAAACGAGGAAAGTGGTTATATTGAAAAATGTTTCAGACAAAAGTTGTTAGGGATCAAGTAATGTATTACATGGGCATATATGATTAACTTTAGCATCGTGAAGGTCATGTCAAAGTCGACTTGAATTTTTGAAATAGGAACCCTTATTTTTTATTACATATTCTTGTAGCTGACGTCAAGACGATTTCGAAATACTATATACAAACTCTTTTTACTTGAGATGTTCATAAGTTGAGACTTCAAAATTTAAGTACCGCCGACGTTAGTATTACCCAAAATGTACTTTTTTCGTGGAGATCGCACGGGCGGATTTATATCTTTTCGGGGTGCTTGATTTACGTGAGTCCCCTTGTCTTTCATGTTTCTTTAAATTTTACGTCATTTAGGAAAGCGAATTTTTTTATTTTTAAACGATCTATGAATCACCTTTTATAGTTAACTCTATCTGTGTCTCTTTTAAGGAGTCAATAGAAATCTGCCATTAAAAAAAGAATATTATAACATTCGTACAGTTCTTGAAAAAATTGAATACAAACAACATAATTGGTTTATTTGTGGAGACCTTGAAATTGTATGTATAATTTTAGAACAATTGGATTTTACGAAACATCCATATTTCCTATGTTAATGGGCAGAATCATTGGAAGAAAAAAAATTGGCTTAAGACGATCTCTTTCACTCTCGGCAATAAAAATGTAGTGAAAAAAATTTAGTTGATTTTAACAAAATTTTATTTCGTTATATGTATATTATACTTAATATAATTAAGTTTGTCAAAGAGTTAAATAAGGAAGATAATTGTTTCATGTACTTGACTGAAAAATGTTCACTTTTCTGATGCAAAGTTAAAAGAGAAAATCTCTGATGGCCCACAAATTCCCACACTTATGAAAAACAAAACCTTTGTAAATCAAATAAATACAATTCACAATGAAACATGGCTTACAAGGGACAACTGTTCGAAGCCGATTTGATTCTCCTTAAAATATGTTGTTAAATACAAAAATCTGAGACGTATTATTTTTATACGTGCGGAATCTCATGTTTAAAGAGTGAAACATCCCTTTGAAAAAAAAAACGGTATTTCTCTTTTGGGGCAAATATCGAATTTTTTTCTTTACAACTTTAAAGTATTCTTCAAACTGTATATTATTTGTTAAAACTTTTTTTCTGTCTTTTATACTTTCGACAATATTCGGCCCGAAAAAGATACCGTTTTTTTTTTCAAAGAGGAGTTTTACCTTCTAAACATGAGATTCCGCACATATAAAAAAGTACATGTCTCTTGGACTTTTGTGTTTAACAACATATTTCAAGGAGAATCAAATCGGCTTCGGACAGTTGTTCCTTGTTAATTTTAAAAGTGACAGAAAATTTTCTAGAAAATAGAAAAGACGAAAATTATGAAAATATAGTAAAAACTATGTTGAAAAGTTTTAAAAAAATATGATACCATGAACTTAAAATTACACTTTCTTCATTCAGAAAGAGTCAATTATAAAAAGATGATTCGTAAATCATTGGAAAGTAAAAAACTTCGCTTGCATAAATAACGTAAAATTTAAAAGAATGTAAAACAAGGGGACTCACGTAAATCAAGCACCCCGAAGAGATGTAAATCGGATCGTGCGACCTCCACGACGTACATCTTGAGTAATCCTATAACGCCGGCGGTAGTTAAATATTGAAGTTTTATAACTCATAAAGATCTCAAGTAAAAAGAGTTTATATACAGTATTTCGAAATCGTCTTGACGTCAGCTACAAGAATATGCAATAAAGAATAAGGATTCCTATTTCAAAATTCAAGTCGACCTTGACATGGCTTTCACGATGCCACCCAAGATCAATCACATATGCCTATGTATAATAATTACACATTACCCAACAACTTTTGTCTGAAACATTTTTCAAAATAATTACTTCCCTCGTTTTTAAATGGAGTCGGTTTTCCATCGTTTTTTAATATGGATGGATCTGAGACACCCTTTATATACATTTATATGTTAATTACGTACCGTGTATTTGACCTTTAGGCTCAGTTTCAGCATACAAAATACATAAAGAACAGACTTTCTTTCAAAACGTTGCCTTTATTTTTTTTGGAATCATAAATTAAAACCTTCTCAGCTTAACAAAAACAAATCATACAGACTATATCAACAAATCATTTGAAAGATCTTTCATGGTACTTTTTAATGCCATCTACGGAAAGAAAATTTGATTATGCTGCAAATAAATCGTAAATACGACCAAAAAAGCTATTTTCATCCATTTAACCCTAAATTACACAAAATCTTGACGTGATATGTAAATTTAAACGTCGGATTCATTTTTAGCACCTAAGAATCTATAAAAATCAGCTGGTCTACTTCAAAGAACAAGACATGATTTTTATTTTGTAGTCCAGTGTTATCGATGTTTTGCGACATTATCACGAAAAAATTATTAAAGAAACAATTTTATCAGAAAGATAGAATTTAAAAATAAAATTCTAAAAACTTTCTTACGTAATAAAATCCCATGAAAATCTTATTTTCAAGGATAGAAAAGAAATTCTCTGAAAATTTTAGGTTTTCGGTTTTTCTCAGTAGTAAATCACCCTGATTGGAGCTTTCGTTTTCTACCTTAGCAACAATGCTAAAGGAACATCGTGGCTCCATCTTTGTAACGCCGTAGTCCCTTCGACCCTTATAGTGTTAACTTTCTCTCGAAGTGCGATATTCTGTCCTAATGCAGAATGCCTCTCCTTTAGAATATCCATTATATTAGGCTGACGTAAAAAAGCGACTACTTTGTCATTGTAGGCAACAGGTATATCAGGAGTGGCGGTTACGGATGCTTGTTGCGGCCTAGGCGGCGGAACGGGAGCTTCATCCAGCAACGCTCGTATATGAGCGGCTTCCGTGGGTAATCGCGGATCGATAAAGGACGTAGCCTTCCTAGCATGACATATGAAAAATCTCTGAAATCATAACATCAGATGATCAATATTCTCCGGTCGCATAGTGCCTTTGTCTCCTGTGTGGTTTAATGAAAAACTTACTTTGCCTGTCCTATCGAGCTTCGATTCGTATCCTCTTGGGAGCTCTTTGCTTGGATCGGCAAAGACATTAATTAAGGCAACTAAATCTCTATTGTGCTCGTATCTCGGGAAAACAATCGGATCCCTTCTGACTCTATTAATCATGTGTTTTAAACTTGAATTACGGTTGTACACCTCCATGGCGTCCGCGTTAGTGTGCAGCACAGTGAAGAAGTCAGGCCGCGTTAGAAACAACACTGGCGGTATCGTGGTTATGTCGAACGGCTCGGATTCGCCCCTATCCGTGCGATCGCTCTGCCGTTCGATATTGTCGAAGGGATTATCATTCGAGCCGTTCGCTTCACGATCTATGTTATCGGGACGCGAAATGGTTCGTCGTACACTTTGGTAACGTCTGTCCAATTGTTGTCTCCGTAGATCGCAGCCAGTATTACGTGTCGTCAAGCTTGGCCTTTGCCATGTTGTAGTTCGATTGATATGATCTATGTAAAATACTCGACCATGGCTATCTATTCTCGCTTCCCATGCTGAAATACATGATGATTAATCGAGTAACATTGAGAAAAAACTGTCGACACAGAAGTAAACGCATGTAGAGTTATTGCACCAGTCAATGAGCAAATATAAAAACAACTTAATATAATTACATTTTCAAATAAAAAATGATATCTTATTCAAGTCTCTGAAAATTGGATTTAAAAAATATCAACTAATTTACAATTTGTTATTTTGAAGTCTTATTATTTTAATAAGTAATTAAAGGACTCTCGAAACAATAAGTTAATAGAATATGAAAGCATTAAATGAGAATCATGTATTGTTAGGTATTAATTCAGTTTACTTCATTTTATTCATTTATTTAGTTACGATTCTTAAGGCGATGCTGGAGTGACAGTGGAACTCATTCGACGTCGGTACTGCAGATTTTTCTTCGACGGAAAGTCGAGCGATTCGCGATTGCGCGCGAGACGAAGAGTAAGGGGACTAGGCCAGCGCTCTTTGTCAAACACACTCATCTGTCCTTATTCTTCGACTTTAGCGCCATCAAATGCAAGATCTCTCAACTACTATGTTACACAATTATTGCTCTGTTACTATTCAAACTGCTTCCGCATGTCAATTTACACATGAAATTCCCGAAGCAGAAATTCTCTTTTACTAAAGCTTCTAGCTTCATTCTAAAAGCACAGTATTGTTCTTTGTTGTAATTCTGAGGATGAACTATGCTTATTTTATATGTACAAAGTCTCAAATTTCTATGCGTAGCAAATATTGACTAACAAAACTATATTTTTATAATTTTTTTTCGTTTTTTTATATCAAATTATGTACATTACCCTTCGTTATTGTCTGTACTTTCATTCAAGAGGATTTTTCAATCCGTGTCTTCAATAAAAAGATTTTTTGATCCGCGTATACAGACGACTCCAGCATCGCCTTAACATTGTATTACAATATTAGTTTAAATTTTCGCGCTCAGAATGTCGCTAGTTGCCGAATGTCACTAAAACGCGTAGCATGATTCTCACCTTATCGCGGCGCTTAGGTTTGTTTCTGGTTTAACGCCCACTTGAATGGGCTTCAACAGTATATATTTTTTATTGTTTAAAATAATAATGTAGGTCATATATGATATAATAAAAATATGTAAAAAATTATGTCATGCATATTTATAATTTAAAAATGGATTAAAGATTGTCATATTTGAATCGAATTTTTTCGCGCGAAAATGTCGTATGACGTCATTATTAGCCATCGGCAGTTAACCAATCCCGTGACCGCATCTTACATCATATGTGCTGATTTACGTCGTGCTTAACTTCAAAATTACTCATCTGTCTGTATCTGTCATATATGTCATATATACAAGATATCAGAAGGAAAAAAAGAGACGTTATAACCTGTTTTTTCCGCGAGTGTGGAAATACGACGGAATTACGGAATCAAAACGATACATATATTGGATTACTGCAAACTAGCATGCAAACTATCCGCCGAAATAGCTAATGACGTCACAACCAATCATGCGCGATTACTGGACTCACAATGTTGACTATATATATATAACGATCTTTAAATAAATTTTACTGCAAAATAAACTTAAACAATAATGTTTTAATGTTATTTATAGCATTTTATAATATTGGATGAAGGCGTGGCGTACGAAGCACGAGGACACTTTTATAGGATTCTAATAAGGCTTTAATGCGTAACACAAATATAATGGGTGTACAGGCTCGATAGGAACTGGACACAATATAATGAATATTGATAAAAGTAAGCGTACAGAAAAAGTGCGCGTGCCACTTGGCCGCGATTCTAGAAGAAGGTAAGTGAGTAAGATAGTTGAGTCGATTCTCAACATGGCGGTAGGCAGCGCCTTGCCCGTAGACCACGAGTCGCTAGATAGTTAAGCTGACCCGCTTATACGTGTGGTGATCGCCATGGTCCCAACACTCCCCCTCGAGTCATGGTCAGATTCGTCTTCAGTTCTTGATATGCGGTGCATTCCACAAAGGTTCATGCACTTTTCGTGTTTTCTTCTTGGAAGTCCTTTTGTCAAGAAGTCGGCCGTCATCTCTTCTGTTGGGATGTGTTTTACATTAATGCTGCCATCCCTTATGACATCACGAAAGAAATGATGTCGTATGTCAATATGTTTGCTGCGTCCATGGAAGACGGGGGGTTCTCAGCAAGCCTGATGACTCCGAGGTTATCGCAGAATATTGTGATTCTTTTTGATTTTTCGATGTTTAATTCTTCGAGGAACTTTTTCAAGAATATAGCTTCCTTCGCCCCCTCGGTCAGCGCCATATATTCATCTTCAGTTGAGGAGAGAGCCACTGTCCGCTGTTTTCTCGAGTCCCAGGTTATAGGACTTCCTCCCAGCATGAATACAAAGCCGGATTGTGATCTTCTATCCGATGTATAGTTTCTCCAATCCGAGGAATCCGACGAATCCGATCACAGGAAAGAGATCGGCCCGGTAAATAAGTCCTACTTCCACTGTTCCGGCCAAGTATCTCAGGACGCATTTCGCGGCCTTCCAGTGCGTTTTGCCATAACAATTGTTAAATTGTCCTAGACAGGAAGCAGCAAAACTGATGTTCGGTCTGATAGTCATTGCCAAATATGTAAGGCAACCTACGAGTTCTCGATAGGATAGTCGCTGTTCTTCCTCCGTAAGTTCCTCGGACGGCTTAGTCAAGCGGACGTTGATATCCATTAGGATGCTGACCGGATTACATTGTTCCATCTCAAAACGCTGTAGAACATTGATGATGTAGCGTTTTTGAGAGTCGTGGTATCTCCCATTCATGAAAATTCAATTCCGAGGCAGTGGGCAATTTCTCCCAGATCCTTCACTTCAAACTGACGTGAGATATTATCTCTAACCAAGTCTATCATTCGTTGACTTTTTGATAAGACTAGGATGTCATCCACATAGACTATAATTGTAAAATTCTTCCCCTTGCCGAGGTAGTATACACAAGGGTCTGCGTCGGAGATCGTGGCCCCGATGTCTCTTAAAACGTTGTTCAAACGGTTGTGCCAGCTTCGACCCGCCTGGCGGAGTCCGTATAATGCCTTCTGTAGCAGACAAACTTTATCCCCAGAATTTATCTGACTAATCATTTGTTTAGCCTTACTCTTCGTCTGAGCGTCGCAATCGGATTCAGCGACGATTTCCAGTAAAGCCGGCAGATCCTTAGGGGGTTTCATGTATATCTATTCGTTGAGTAGGGCGTCCAGATATGCGGTTGTGACATCGAATTGTTTTATGGTCATTCTTCGAACCGATATGGCCACCATCATGCGAATGGATCCTACTTGTGCAACAGGGGCAAACGTCTCGCCGAAATGAATGCCGGGTTGCTGACTAAAGCCCTGCGCGATCAGTCGCGTCTTTCATCGTTCCAGTGATCCATCAGGTCTGTACTTGTTTCGTAACACCATGCTCCCGATAATTTTTGCACCTTCTGGATGATCGACTATTTTCCAAGTGTCGTTTGTGATAATTGATTTTATTTCTTCGGCCATTGCGATGCGCCATTCTTGTGCGTCCGGCGACGACATGGCCTGTTTCATGTGAATCTCTACGTTGCATGCCTGCTCATCGTGTACATCGGCTTCAATGTTGCTTGTTGTCATTTAGTATTCTTTTCGAGGCCTTCCAGATTGACCGGTCCTGATAATTTTTGGTCTTCCACGACCCCGACACGAGACGGTGCCGGCACAGGGATTGGTACAATCTCGCTATTGTCACAGTTTGGTGATAATTGAATGTCAATTACCTCTGGATTCGAGTCGAGATTCTTGTTCACTTTCAAGAAGTCCTCAGTAGTTCCCGGAAGAAAATCCTCGTACTGAGTTGTAGAGTTTTCGACTCCTTCAGAGAACTTTGTCTCTTGATAAAACAAATTTTCTCTCTTTGGGCACCCAAATTCGGTATCCCTTTGACTGTTCCGAATATCCAATGAAATGTCCCGATGTGGTTCGGCTGTCGAACTTTCTGAGGTTGGAGCCTCTGTTCAAGATGAAGGTACGGCACCCGAATTCGCGAAGATGACTGACATCGGGCGTTTTTCCTTTCCACTTTATGCGGCGTCTCTCTATCTAAGGATCTTGTGGGGCAACGATTTCACACATAGTTTGCCGCATTCACCGCTTCAGCCCACAGAAACGGGCGGTAGTCGACTGGATGAATAGGCAACGAGCTATTTCAACGATGGTCCGATTTCTTCTTTCAGCCACGCCGTTTTGTTCCGGGTTGTAAGCAATTGTGAGACGTCTACTGATTCCTCGTTCCTTGAAAAAATCATCTAAGGCCTCGTTCAGGTACTCCTTACCGTTGTCGATTTGCAAACACTTGACCTTTCTTCCAGTCTGAGTTTCGAACAAGATAATTACCTCCTTGGTTGCGGCAAGCACTTCGCTTTTTTGCTTCAGGAAACGTATCTCGCTCCACCTAGAACAATCGTCTATAAATTGAACAAAATACCTGGCGCCCCCCAATGATTCGATGCGCATCGGACCGCAGATGTCTGAATGGACCAGATCCAAGATGTTAGTTCTTCTGTCAGAGTTTTTCGGGAAAGGATTCCTTATCATCTTACCCTTGATACATACAAAACACTCGATGTCATTCTCAACCGTGACATCCTGTAAGCTAGTAATTCGTACTGCTCTTCTTATGTTCTCCATGTCCTTGAAGTTTAGGTGACCAAGTCGATAATGCCAGGACTTCCAAGATGCTGTCTTCTTCCCAAGCGAAGTGTTCATTGCCTGAGACAACTCTAGTATCTTCTTCTGGTTCTCGTGCACATAATACAGACCATCCTTCCTTTGAGCAGATAACTTCACGTCTCCGTTTGAATCAAGTACGAATGCGCCATCCTTATCGAACAACATGTCAAACTCGTGGTCAGTTATTTTTCCTACAGACAGTAGGTTCGTCCGAAGATCAGACACTAAAAACGCATTCTCGAGAGAAATCATTCTCTGTTCGTCATCTATGCGAATATTGAGCGTGACGGTCCCTTCTGCAGCAATTTTGGTGGTCTCGTTATTCGTAAGGTTCAACTTGTCGTTCTCTGCTCGACGCATCTCAGTAAAATAATTCTCGTTTGTGCAGAAATGTGAACTCGCACCGCTGTCAAGGCACCATTTTCCCACGTAGTCACTAGGGCTTGTCATGAGCGCTTCCGTGACGCACATAGTCGTACTGGCTGCTTGTTGATTTCTGTTCGGACAATCAATGGGTCCAATTTTCTTACATTTATGGCACTTGAATCTGAATTGCGCGCCCTCGTTCGAGCTCGAGGGGTCGTCCTTGTGTCTAGAAAATTTCTTATTTGAGAAATGAGATTTAGATCCACTAGAGAACATGGCATTCGACGTACCTTTCGAGTCTCTTTGTCTCGCGTTGCTCTCCTCCATAATCTTCACACGAAGAACATCAGGTGTAGGCAACATGTCACGCGATTCCACTGCGCATCTGAACCTTTCGAATGAGCTCGACAAGCTGTACAGAAGCATGATTGAAATTAATTCAGGATCCACGTTCACATTCATTTCAGATAGTTTGTCAGCAGTGTCGAAAAATTGCCTGAGGTGATCACGTATGTCCATTCCGGACCCCATTCGTTGCAACATCAAGGTTTTAAACAACGTCGCCTTTCGTGCTGGTCCTTTCGAAGCGTAGATTCCTTTCAGCTTCAGCCAAACTTCTCGCGACGTACTGCACTCTTTTATTCCTTTTATTTGTTTCAATTCTGAAGCGCCTATTGATAAGATGATGTCGGATTTTGCTTTCGCATTATTCTTTTCCCACGTCCTCCGCGTTGTTTAAGCCCGGTTCCGGTTTCTAAATGTCGCCATTTACATATTGCCACAAATCGTTCTTTATTAACAACGCTTCCATGTGCATTCGCCATGTGTCGTAATTATCTTTGTTCAAAGCTTCGATGCGTGCAACTGCTGACACATTCATTTTTCCTTGTTTTTACAAAAAAAGATTAACAGACAGCGTTTCACAGTGCGCGCGTTCTTGCCACGTGCTCTCGAATAATTTATCGCGAGACTTCTGGACTCATAACCTATTGGATGGAAGCGGGGCATACGAAGCACGAAGACACTTACAGGATTCCAATAAGGCTTTAATGCGTAACACAAATATAATGAGTGTACAGGCTTGATAGGAACTGGACACAATATAATGAATATTGATAAAAGTAAGCGAACAGAAAAAGCGCGCGTGCCACTTGACCGTGATTCTAGAAGAAAGTAAGTGAGTAAGATAGTTGAGTCGATTCTCAACATGGTTCGGCGGTAGGCAGCGCCTCGCCCGTAGACCATGAGTCGCTAGATATGGTAGTTAAGCTGACCCGCTTATACGTGTGGTGATCGTCATGGTCCCAACATATAAATATAAAGAATATTTGAAAAAATTTTCAGAATATTTTTTTTTTTCTATTGAAGCCCATTTTCATCGTATCCGTGCAGTCCGTGTCCACCATAGTCACGTTTCTCAGAGATCTTATAATAAAGCGAGATTCTTCGTCATAAAGAAGAAAGTCAAAGTGAATTGTGTAAATCTTTATCTTAACAGGTGTGGTTGGATAATACTATTTTACATAGTTCATTTTCAAAAGCTATGTTTGAAATCGAAAGTAATAGCGCAAAGTTCGAATGAATTGGAAGCTGCATGTAAAAATCACATATGAAATATTATTTCAGCACCAAGATCTTGTCTTGGCCCATCTTCTATTTAATTTTATAAATAATATCTATATCTCTATTATCATAAATAATTATAATAATAGTAATAATTTATTATATATTTTTATTATAAATAGACGAGATTTCAAAAAGAATTCAGTCATATATCATCAATTCTAAGTTCATTTTCAGATAAAAAGAAATTCTTTCTCTAAGCTTTTTAGAAAATTTCTTTGGCATCTGAAAATATTATAAACTCAGAATTGATGATATACGACTGAATTCTTTTTAAATACTCTGTGCTATCTGGATTATTATTTCTTCTATATTATATAAATACCCAACAAACGAAAATAAATTCAAATAAACTGAAAATTGCAATCATAGACATTTATATAATAAACTAAATGCTAACTCTCTATAGATCGAGCATAAAAGTTGATCCCAAAAATTATGTACTAAGCAAGGGAAATACAGGATTATGTAATAAATACACGTCATTAATCGGATTTAGTAACATTCGTAGTTATAAAACTGGCCAATTACAGTTATTCCATTCTTCAGAAGAATACTTGTATTGGCCAGTTTTATAACTACAGATGCTATTAAACCCGATTAAAGGTGACGTGTAAACGTAGTAAATGATATAGGGGAGACCAGGGCTATTCGTTGCAGTTTTTTTTCTTTTGCGTATCCTGAGTCCTGTATTCATTTAAAAAAAAAAAAGTTGGACGGTTTGTAAGGTTGAACCTTCCCCTTCACAATACCNCCGTTATAGATAAAACACGGAAATGTACTTGCTTTGAACTACATATAAACATGTCGACCAGTGCCAAGTATATATGGTATATATAGACCAGTCAATAGAGCAATTTTACATGACAAAATTGATGACAGAAAACCAACAAGGGA
>QKQZ01007870.1:0-34797 GCA_003595255.1 Solenopsis fugax | reverse complement strand
ATATAACTTTTTACAGTTCTTCCAATTTTTTATTTTAGCTTTGCTAATGATAATTATTTAAAAAATTCTTAATCATGTATTTAAAAGTAGGTAGACAGTATAATTGCGCTAATCTTTCTCTAACCAAAGTTAAGCTTAAACTTTTTACCGTAAAACTATTTAAGCTAGCGTGAAAAGCGTTCGCTGATTTTTTTCATATTCACCATATTATAATGAATCCATACGGCCGACAATCGTCACCAGAGTCGTAAGTTCTAGACAGATCGATTGCCACCGTGTAATTTGTCAATCGTCCGGAGTTCGTTCCGAGCTTCGTTGAATTTGCATACTTCGCGTTTTGGCGTCGCGCCAATCCCTGCATTGCTTCGAAATGTATTTTTCGTAAAAGGCGAAATCGTCGATCGAAAAATGTGCTGTAAACCTGGCGCACAGATCTCTCTACGAATTTATAAATATAAATTTCCGCGTTCCCAGAACTTTAAAAATCTAACTTCTGATTTATTGGGAAATTAAACGGCACGTCAAGTCGATTAGCTGTTTCTCGCCACGTTCCGCCACGTGTACGTTGTGCCATATTTATGTCGACGATGCTTTACTTCCTGGCGAGGTGTACGTGCTTTCGACACGCGAGCGACTGAATCCAGTTTGTCCTGTCGACAGAACACTTCGTCGCAACCGCCGGCAGCGGATAACACCCGTGTCTCACTCCGAGGCGAGGCAACGAAGCGAGGACGCGGCGTTGAAAGCACGGCAAAAAAGCTTTCTCCCGGATAGGTCTTCCACGGTGCAAGAAAGCGCTTTCTCATCGGTCGCGTAGGCGGACAGCCATCATGAACGACAACGCGATATTTTCGCGAAAAATGCGGGGATCAAGGTGGGTCTATCCCTTTCTTTCGAGTTGCCACTTAGATTTTAATCCACTCTGCAATTTTTGCGACGTATCGAACGTGCAAGTTCACTTTAAAATTCAATTGTAAAATAAATTTAATCGTAACACTTTGAATGCCCGTCTTTAGCAAAGTGCGTGATCCTTACAGTAACCAGATTTGTCCTTTATTTTCTTTGAAAAAATAAAGGACGTCTGAAAATTGTATAGGGTTTTCTTTCTATATACTTCTAAATCAGTATAAACAACAAAATTTATCAATTATTTCATAAACGACAAAATTGAGTTTTACGAACAAAAATAAATCTAAAGGACAGCTACCCGAAATAAAGAGGACTGTCCTTTGGAATAAAGGACGTATGGTCACTGTAGTGATCCTCCGTAATTTTCGTAAAATTATTTTTAAAAGAAGTATTTGATGACGAAGCGTCGCGAGTAAATACGAGAGCAAAACTTAATATAAATGATTGTAAAAATGAAGCGGCAAGAGACCTGCACTTTATTGCAAGTATCCGAATCGGTTATAAAATATGGCGCAACGGGCGGCTAAAAAGTTTGGAAAACTCTGTTCTAGACGGTAGAAAATTGATGATTATTCGCCGTTAGAGGAGCTTTATTAATAGCGGACAATTAATAGCATGCGAGGAAGGCCAGGTACGCGTATGTGCACCGTTTCTACTTTATGCACCGGGGTTCATGTAAATAACGGCCGATCGCGCGGGAACGTCGGCACTCGGTCTTTAACCCCGTTAAAAAAAGAAAGAGGAAAGAAGATAAAAAAAAACACACGCGCTTCCGTCGGCTCATCTATCTCGATATCCATTGGCTGGATCGTCTTTTTATCGCATCCTACCTACATACCCCTACGAGAGAGCCGTGTCCGCCTCAGCCACCGGTCTCCTCTTTGTTCCTACATCCATTAACCGCAAGGCACCGTCGTCATCGGCGTTGGTGGTCGGGTTACTCTCGTCCGATATAGAAAATAGGAGGAAGGAACAATGCGCGCGGTCGCGATCTTTTGTTCGTCAGACAACCGCGAAACGAAATACGCGCGTCCGTCGTTATCTCGATACACCCGCGTTAACGTGACAGTAAAACGCGCCTGCGATTTATGATCTCGATCGGGATGCATCGACGATGAGCTTATGCGTCGCGGAGAATCGAGAAAAGTGATTTCTGCCCTCCCTCTGATATCGCCAAACCGCGATCGATATTAACGTTCGACAAAAATTTGCATCTCGACATTTGATTTTGTATACGTCTCATTACGCAATGAAAGGTTCGGCGTTAATTATTGCATTGATTGCGCAAATTTAAATGTTCACGTTCTCAATAATATATTCATTGAAAGTCAAATTAATATCGTTTTAACACATGCATTTAATTACACGCTAAACCGACAAACTAAAGTTTGTCTGTAATGCTGAAAGTTATACAATATACGAATAATAGGGTTTAATTATTCATTTATTAATTTGTGAACTATTATAAACAACTGTTTGTTATTTACCTGTTATTTTTATCCTAAACACAAACAATTTGCAATATCTTCCATATTAATTGGGCACATTGGTAAACCGACATGTAATAATTATCAAATGACATTTACTTTACACATATGAACGTTCCATAAAAATTTAATGTCACGAATTCGACATAGGGAAAAATCCATTCATATCGGGCACACCTTAGATTTTATTTTCTTGGAAGCAAAAGTTTTATGTAATATACATAATATGAAACTTTATTCTTATACCAAAACACCCTGTTAATCGTATTTTTCTAGAAATAAAAGTAGCCAAGATTTTTACATTTTTAAATGTCATATTTGTCTGGTTATGAAAATTGGAGGGTGATATCGAATATATAAAAATATATTTTTTTAAGATAACATAACTAAAAACATTTCTTCTGTAAGTTCAAAAACACAATGAAAAGCAACGTATGAAACGTTGCAACGAGCAGTTTTAAAGCAATAAAAATTTTTAATCTACAACTTAATAATAGATACTGTTTACAATGAACGAAAAACGAAATTTGACTTATAAACAACGATCTCTATTCTCAATATGGAGAAGTTACGATCCTCACGTATAGATGAACTTGTCACAAATGCTGTGTCTAAAAGTTTAAACAATCTTTTTGTCCGATACCATTTACTGTTCGATACTATTCAACCTTCCCCTACAGAGTTGCTGAATATCGGCGAAAAAATTGATCAAATTGTTGATGTGTAAGAAGCTCCAGCTGCATTCTTATTTGCCATGACAGACGATTGTTTATTATGCATTTCTCGTGCGAAGAGAGCGAACAATCCGCGAGTGCGGCACGCTAATTCCCACTGTTACATTTATTCGCGAGATCTATTCAGCTGCGCGGAGAGAGAGAGATAGATAGATAAGGAGAGAAGAAAGTAGCTGCGTGTAGAGAGTAACTGCGGTGGAAACGAAGCGGCTGGCTCTCCAAGTCCAAGTCTATTAACTTAGAGACTGTATAATAGGATAGGGTGCCCCCGGGAGTAATGTACACTGAGAAACTCAGGCGGTTCTCGCTTCTCGCTACTCTCGCGCCGCGCGCCAGCTGGATGCAGCATCGGGCTGATTCGCACGGTGCACGTTTACTCGTCATACATTTGTATACCCCCCCGTTTCCGCAGCCAAGCAGTATATATATATGCCGCAATTCCAGCAGCTTCCCTCGACTGGCTGCATCCCGGACGAACGCGCGTCCCGATACGTTGCATTTTCTTCGCGGCGCGGTCATCATTCTATCATCGCTTGCGCTTCCGCCTTCCTGCATTCTTCTCCGACTACATCGCGCTGGCAGATCTGTCGAAATCGAAAAGCCGATGGAGAATTGATGGCGGTGTATCGCACGAGTCCAATCATACGATTCCGTATATGATAATTTAGAAAGTTCGCCCGAAAGAACGTTTGTTACACTGAGAGAAATCGTTTGGTAGTATAGTGATCAAATGAATTTTATAGTTACTGGTACCAAAATCTTTGTTACATTTAACAAAAGAACCAAAAACTTTTTGTAATTTGCTGTATGAAAATAATTATTTGGTTAAAACTGCAAATTGTTTGGTGAAAACAACTATATATTTAGTAACTATCACTATAAAATTCATTTGATCACTAATCAACCAAACTTTGATTGATTTTACAAAACATTTCTCTCAGTGTACAATTTAAAATCGCTCTATCACATGTGTCTTCTCGAGTTTACGTCACGTACAATTTAATTAATCTGCTTTTTTTTTTATTTCAAGCATAGCATGATCGCGTTAATTTTAGACACTTACAAACGAAATGCAAAATGGTTTCGCGATTATTTCGAGAAAATTAGAAGATTTATCTGCCGCAACGATCCCACGTGACGCAGGTGAAATAAACCTCTGCATCCGGCGAACGGGGCAAATCGAAGCGAGTTCAAATCGCTGTCATCAATTGTTACGGCATAACAAGTTCTACCATTGTCGTCGCAGCGTGCATCGATCGGAAAATAAGCGCGCAATCTCGATTGTGCTCGCAAGAATAAATCATCCGATTTTCACAAAAAAAACCCCCGCTGCAAGTATCCGTAAGCAAAACGAACGCTCGTTTACACAGCACCGTAGTTCCGTTCGCGCGCTCATTTTGCCCATTCGGTTTTGCACAATATTTGTCCGCCGTTAATCGATTTCATGTCGAGATGTAACGAGACCTATTTTAGCTGCCCTCCCCGCGCCTTACATTTTCCTCCCCCGATACATCCCTGATATTTATCTTTTATCCACCCCGTCGTACTTCGTCTCCGTATTGTACCGTGTTTTTCCGCTGAAGTTACCCCAGGGACATAATAAACCTTCCTCAATTCACGACAGTCTGTCTCCGTCACGTCTCCATTCGCATTCTCGTACGGAAAGCTATCGTCGTCTGTCTCTGGCCATTGTCGTTTCTATCTACTTGTACAGCTGAGATAATACACTTTCTTTTTATGCATTATTTTACTCGCGCAAATATATTTTAGTGAGCAAAATAGAACTGAAGATAAACCGATTCTTCCATGCTTGGAGGGTAATGAATTATATAAAAATTATAAAAATGTAACATAATATAATACACACAGAAAAGTGTCAACTCTAAATAGAGGAAAACGTTTTATATTCAGTATTTTTATTTATTTAATTTATTGTTTCACAGAAACAATATAACTTAAATAAAACATTTATTCTGCTGAATAAAAATTTTTTAGTTTTGTTGTATTAAACCATATTGTTTGGCAGAAAAAAGGCACAATTGTTTGAAACTATATTTTTCGATGAAATAACAATTTCTTTGATTGCATTCTTCAATATCCTTTCCGTTATCGCTCCACAAGATCCCCACTCATGCGAGTTTAAAACTTATTATTAAGAAAATGTTGTTTGCAAAGATAACCGTTATACATAAAAGAAAAAAATTCTTAAGTAATCGTCTTTTTAGCACGAGAATGATATTTTTCTGTGTATACGAATGTAAAAATAGATTTCTAAAAAACTAATGATTAATTAGAATTTGAATTTTAAAGGAATTTTAAAATCTTTTTTATAGAGAATAATAAACTTATAACAGAAATGTGTATTTATAAACATACACATATTAATTCATATCGACTGAAATATGCTAAAAAAATGAAATAATTATAAATTCTATCAGTATTTTTGTTTTGCTCGATGAGTTAGGAACAAACGCGTGCGCGTTATATTTTACATTCTCGAGAAATCTAAAAGATGCAGAGATCGCAAGAGGTTAATTTCGCATCTGTCGCATAATGTTATTGCATTACTGTTCGGAGTGCGTTTCGGTTGGCGATGCGCGCTACTCCCACCACGATAGATCAGCCCAAATGGATCCCAAATCCCACATGCAATATACCTGCAACGCGTTCTATCACACGCGTGCCGTATTCCCCGTCGTGGATTAAGACACAGATAATTTGGTATCCGTGCAAGCGCACCCGCATTTCGTGAATTCTCTGTGACACGTAAATTCCGAACTCTTCGAGCCACGTGGCGAATGTGGACATTGCTATTTTAGTTAGTTTCATATTGGAGGAGGCAACGACCGGATTGCCGTGATTAAAATTCAGCTAATTAATTATTTGCTACGAATCCGAACGTTTTTTATTTCAATCTTTCTAATTCGTATAAAACTATCGGGATAATAGAATTTAAAAGTTTACGCGACATTTTTCAGAACTGATCGCAGTACGTCACGAAAGAGCGAAATATACCGTCGCGAGTGTCTTAAATTTTCAATGAGTTTATTTCGCGGTTACCAATATTCCCCGCGGTTCAAACTTTCCCGACATTTTATGCTAATGACAGTATATTTACAATAATGTCGGCGAACTACGCGTATAAAAGTTAGTCGATGTAGCCTCGGCACGTTATACATCTCGCATTTACGTAACAAAGCGTGAGGTTAACTTTCGTAAAATTTTTAGGACGCATGAAACTCACGATGCTTTATCACACTAATTAATACCAGTCGAGATACGTGAAAGATAAATAATACTCTATGAATTAACAGTCGTGCAATTTACATTATATGATAAAACGTAATAAAGATATACATACTCATTGTAAAAGAAGGTAATAGTAAAATTCGTGCGTAAGCATATAAAGTTTTATTGAAGAATGAAGAAGCAAAATATAATTCACAGAAACGTATATTTTAAAAGTATAATTTCACAAAAAAAATAGACTTGTTAAAAAAACTAAGAACTTTACTGATCCATATTTGTAATAGAGAGACAGGCAGTTTTCAAGTAGCAAAGTTTTATAGCCAAATAAAGTTAACGATTATAACTAGTCATATTTGTTAAAATAGCACAGCAAATTTGTTAATGCAGCGAGACAACTTTCTGCGAAAATCAATCGAATATATGGATTAAAATTTTTAACAAAACTGCTAGTTGAAATGGCACATACTTTTGCTGCTGTAATGAAAAAAACTTGTTATGTTAGCAATTTTCATTATAGCAAAGAACTAACTAATTCATTCATTGCTTTCACGTAATTTCTTTGTTAAACTATCAAATCTCCCTAATTATAGGTGTTAAACTCGCGCTACAAGCTACAGCTGTATCACTCAAACTACTTTTTCCCGTGTTTCGTTTCTACATTTGAATCATTTCCTTTAGATTTTCGAGCTTTTCGTATTTTTTTTCATTCTATACGTGATTAGGAAATAACTTTGCGTTTATTTTTAGACTGTAAGCGAATGCATTTCATCTAGAGCAATAAAATTAAACTGACGATGTATGTACATGGTATATTGGAGACTGCCGCTTCATCTTTCCTTGCCTACTTTGCACTTTTACGTCGACATTCCACAATTATCTTTGGATCTCACCTTGGAATGTCGAATATTACTCGTAGCTTTTGCAGGCGACGCCATATAGGCGACTAGTTATGAAGATTCTTCCTCTCGTGAATGCGTGTTTCTTCATATTAATTGTTATACATGTCAGAGTTTCATCGACAAGCTTAAAATGTTTCTTAAAAAATAATTAAAATATAATTGAATTTAGTACAATTAAATTTAAATGGATGTTTGATAACACGGGACATTTTACAAATGGAGCAAAAAATCAATTAATCCTTACAAATTTTTTAATGACTTTTCAAACGTTTCTTTCTCTTTCCGTCACCATACATTTGCGCCGGTTAAATGTAAGTCTGTAATTCAATTTACCACAGGACGAATAAATTTCGGGAAAATGTAAGTCTGCAACATATGTCTGCAACGAAATAGCGTACAGTGTATACCTTGTGAACGGTAAAATGACAATTTATTCCCTTGGACTTTGGCTTGGTTAATAATGTCACGATAGAAATAGAAAATATTTCCTTATGCGACGCATTCTCTGAGGACTCGCTGAGAGAAAATCCGGAAGTATTCCTGTTTTCCTGGTGTAATATGGTACGGAATGTAAGACATATATAAAGAAATACCTATCCGCGTTGGCATAAGCTCTGTCTCGAGGCAGATTATAATCTAAGGAGATGAAGCGTTCTTTTAAGCGCGCGCTTGTGGATTTATTTGACAAGCAGTTTTCTCTCATTGTTTAGGGTGTATATATATGTGTGGGAGATATTTGCGTGAGCGAGCACACAGATTTCCAACATTTCTCACGTGCATTTTTCTTAGGTACATTTATTTGAAAACAACTAAGACATTTGTACTAATCCGACAGTGATGGAATTGTAAAAATAATATCTCGTCACAGAGAGTATCTCTTCCTCACGCTTTCTCTCATTTTTTTACCAGATTTCTATTTATTATCTGTATTTTTTATTTTATTCTTTTAAGCTAAAGTTTGAGGAGATAACCAATTTTCTCTCGATTTCGAATATTTATGGTTAATAACAATCTCATAGGCTCATTATTTCTAAATAATAGAATGATATAAAATGATAGTAAACGAATAATTAAAAAGATATAACGAACATATTATAATTTCATAGTATTTAAATGTAATAAATAGAACGTTTTGACTTTACTTTAAATCGCAATATCAGTATTGTATGACATTATACGAATTGTTTCATGAGAAGACACTATTAATGACAATACTTCACTAATATTGCGAATATAAGAACGCTGATATGCGTCCAACGATCCCGACGTTCATTATTTTCATATGTTTATAGTTCAAAGTTTATATTATGTAAATTATTATTATTAGATTGAAGATGACTAACTAAGAACCTTCCAACTGCTAATCGCTGATCTCGAAAAGTAATATATCATGGGAAAGCATGCACCGAGATGATCACAGATATAAGTCGTTGCCTCCCGAACAAATCTCAGTATGATATTTACAGGGCTCCCTAGTGCTAATATTTTAACTTTCAAGCTTCATAACACGAAAAATACTTAATGAAAATAAACATCAATGTAGTGTTTTGGAAAGCTCTCGACAACAGCTATTAGGCTATGAAACTAAAAATAGGGTGTTTCATTTAAAAAAGTGATATGACTTTGACCTGATCTTGGTAACGCTATTCAAGGTCAAACTGGTAAGATCAGTGAATAGACTTCCTTAAACCCTACAACTTTTATTTGAAACTTTTTTTCATGAAACTTACATTTTCCGAGATAATCGAGTTCCGATCTTTCTGTTACACCCTGTAAATACCGCACCGATGTTTGTTCGGGAGGCAATGACTTATATATCTGTCATCATCTCGGTGCGTGCTTTCCAATGATATATTATTTGTCGGGATCGACTAGCAGTTGGGAAGTCTTCCTAGTAAGTCAAGTCGAAAAGTTGCATTTATATTTAAATTCTGTGTTATGAAATTATAATACATTCGTTATATCCCTTTAATTGCTCGTTTAATTGCTTGACTTATGGGTAATCTACAACGAATAAAAATTTCACTCTGGTCATACAATAAGTGACAGGAATTCATATTTATCTTTATATTGAAGGTACCGCTTTTAATTCTACATCGAAAAGGAGGGCTTATTATAATAAATTATCGCACACTGCTCCACCGTTTATTCAAATGAACTTATCATAGTTCACCTGGTTGATATAATGTAGAAGTAACTTTCCGCAATTGAGTCGGGGAAGCGCAAATAAGGGAGTACCTATCGAGCCGGACGGTAACGTGATAACGGGTCACCGAATCCATCGGAAAGCCATGATCCTGTTACGTCAATTGCCTGACTAGAATTCACAGGTCGGTCCGCTAGACGAGGTCCGCGCGCGCGGGTAGGAAGAGATAGTCGTTGGTACATATCGATAGCTCGCTGGCAACTAGAGAATTCAGAGCGAGCACGGGGTTAATTGGCCGCTCGACGTTCGGTTTTGCCCCCGGACACACACATTCCTCGCCTGGGTTCCCCTGGATGCTTGTGTGGTCGTCGCGCCAACTCTCGCACGTGGTTTCCGGTGGGCTGACGCCGCACGTTAAAGAGACACATGCGGATCCTCAGGCCGCGCTTAATAGAGGCAAAACCTCCCTTTTCGCTTTTCGCTTGCCAGAGTTGCGCGAATTCGGTGCTTTTCAAATCGTAAATAGTTTNTTTTTTTTTTTTTTTTTTTTTTTTTTTAGAAGCATCATTGAATAAAATTGACTGATAAAACATTTCTGGAGATGTAAAATTTTTAAATATACGTGGATAAAATTTAAGTGAAATGATAACATGGAGTTTGATGCGAAATATATACATATAGTTTAATAAAATTTTTATATCTGGGTTTTATACCATCGTATCTGAAGTAGGAGAGAGTTGTTAAATGCATAGCTTCAATCATACCTCTTCAATATTTTATATTTTATACTTAATATAAGCAACATTTAATGACAAAAATATGAAATAAACAAGAAATAAGTAGTATAGAAAAATTTAACAGGCTACATCTTATATTGTGCTACATTTAAAAAAATCAAGTGCAATTGTCAGTTACATAAATTGATGTTTTAATCAATTTATGTAGCTGATAATGTAATTACGCAATTTTTTATATTTTTATAAAAGAGAAAGCTTTTTAGAATGTTTTGTATTCGTTGTATATACATATATAGAATTATTATAAAGATTAAATCGATTTTTTTGAACAAATTTCCTATCAAGTTTCCTAAATCATAGCACTACAAATTTTATTGCAATAAATGATATTAATGTAAGACTGATAACAGTTCATTCAAATAAAAATATGTCAATGGCAAAAATTAATTTAAAACAGTTTTATTTTGACGTCTATACCTTTTCATTATTGTTATTTATTAATTATTAAATAATGATCCTTTTTTCGGTAAAGTATTAATAAAATAAGTATTAGTTACTTTCTTAATTATTTTAATTTATAAATTCGATACTTTCAAAAGCGATACGATTTAGGAGATCAACAGATTTAGGCGACCGGTTGCTTAAATCGTTCCTGTTGTTATGTTACAAAAAGCTTATAATAAATTAAATTTATTAATAAAAGTTTAAATTGTAGTAATAGATACCTGAAACATCAAGTTACAATTTGCAACATTCATTTGCGTACAAAATAATATGGGAAATATGAAAAATAAGTTAAACAATTACTAGATGCAATTTTAATGCATTCAGCAACTCTCCTCCCATAATACCGCCTGGTGTTACTAACAAGTGACATGATTAATTACACGAATGTGAGAAACGAATCTTTATAAATTCTTAAAGCGTAAAATGGATGCAAATTCTGAAAGAAGCTTACGTTGGAAAATCGTAACATTTTAAGAGTAGCTATCGCCCTGTTCATGTTACGTGCTATCGACGTAGCAAAAATCCTTTATGGCAAAGAAATTCAGGCTGGCGCGATTCGTTTCGTTCGTCGAGAGAGATACGAGGACGATGGCGAGCGCATCGTCTTACCGTAAAAAGCAGCCGCTTCCGACTTACTGTAAAAAGTTACACTTCAGCCCTCTCGAGCTAGAATTTTACGATGGTGATAAACAGGGAAATTATGACGCGCTCATCCGTTACTCCTCCCAATGCTTCTATCTTTTTTTTTCCGCCGGACGAATGAAATATCCATACGTATTTCCGCGTAGGTACATCTCACGAATGAAGAGACTTGCTCGCGCGTTTTCTTGTCACGATAAATAATTAATTCCCACGTTCATTATTGATCATTTCGGTTAGCTCGCCTGTCTCTTTTACAGCTGTGTAAAATTTGAAAATAAAACACAACGAGGCACTGAAAATTTTATTAGTTATTAGGCAAAATATTAGTATATAAAAAGCACCATATAATTATAAGATAAGATCATCTTCTTCAAATCTTATTTTTAACTTACATTTTTTTTAGTCTGACAAATGTTTATCAGTAATATTTATAATATCATCTTATTAATATCATCATAATAATATTCTTAAAAATACATCAATAAGTAACTTGTGTCTTTAAATTCCCAAAGTTATAGTTTTTGTCACTTTCGACCATTTGCGAAATTCAGAGTTGTTCAGCACTTTAAGAAGATAAAATCGATTCACTTTGCAATACTAGTCATCGCTGTGTTTGTCGTACACTTATACATCACTATTGGTCTATAACATTATCGAACTTTCTGTATAAAATCAGCATTTTCGGGACCTTAAATTTCCCTCCCTATCACGATCATTCGTGGTCCATTTCCTAATAACTATCGATCTCAGCCATTTCGCAAGATTGGTCTCATTCGTCCTTGGTTCGCGAACGCGGCAGATTTGACGACTTCGCGACATATTATATTTCGAAATAATCCAGCGGCGGAAATTATAATGCCGCTGGATTTCTCGTTTGATTCAACCGGGAGTGGACTAGCTATACAGTCGTTCCTGTCGCTGATGAACTTCCACTCCAGCCGACCGCTAATTTCTGTCCCCCAGTACAAAGCCTCGGACCATGTAATTACCGCCCACGTGTACAAATCGTTTCAAAGGCACCGCGGAAGTGTGTGTCTCGGACACTTGTCAGCGCCTCTTCGGACAAACATACTTTGTGCCAAGCTGACGTATACCCGCGGTCTGATCCAAAAGTTAGACGGGAGCTACGCTCGCCTCACAGAATAATTAAGGTGTATACTTTAAAAACAATTCAAATGCCACTTCGAGGAATGGTCGTACAATTTTATTTTACCACCGGAAACTTTCGTAACAATTTTAAATTATTCTTCTTTTATATGCCTGATAAATTACGTTATTCATTCGTATTTCCAAAGCTTCGTGAAAAATCTTTTCCTTTTAGTCATTTATAAAGCTACTGTTAGCTGAAGAATCTAAATTGGCGCATTTACATAGATTTCTCATTTTCAGTGATTCCGAAAAAAAAGCAAAATAAAATCGTGTCACTTAAAATACAACTTTTCTGCTCGGAAATATAGCGATGTAGACAGAAAAATATTTATTTTATCGGAGCTCAAGAAAGAGTCGGTTATTCCTTTTTTATAAGCGGCAATATATCGAACGTTCTTTATGTTTCAAAGAGTTTTCCTCAATCAAACCGCTACTGCATCGCGTTCGTTCAGCATCATAGGAGAAATTGCCCGTCGATTCTGCCGGTCGTTTCTCAGAAACTCAGAACAATGACGGTACTGTCCGACCGTTGCGAGGCAGTTATTACGTGCAAGTGCATTTACATGGCTTACCGAAGACCGTAAAACGGCCGTATCCTTCCACGATCGTTGTCTTTCCATGCGCGAAGTATTCTCGTATATAAGATGGACTTCGGGGTCGTATCGTGTGTTCTGACGTGACTGAGCGAAATATCATTCTGTGCCGTTATCTGATACCAGTTTCTTGCATCTAATAATAAATCGAACTTTATGGCATGATATCGTAGGCGAAGACAACAGAATGCGTTTGCAGATAGTGGAAAAGTTTAAGCTTATAACTAAATATATGCAATATATATTGTAGTAAAATTTCCTTCGTAACTTGTGGAGCTCGTAAATTTGTAACATCTAAATCTGTAATGGATATACATCTTTATATAATAATAATCCTTAAGGTCCATCATTTCGTATTCAACCAATTTCTATCCTGGAAGTTTCTCAATATTTCAAATGTAATTATAAATTATACTACATTTTTCATTTATTTCCAAAACGAAGTAGAGATATTTCTAGAAATTTGAAAGTACATTCAAATTTTAGAAGTTTTTTTAATCACTTTAAATTCGCGAATTAGCCATGATTGGGACCATGAAGTAGATACCCTTTTTCACATTGCACCGCGTAATGGTCAATAAATTATTTAAAGATTATCTATTTAAAAGGATTTATATCTTTTAATTAATTTGATAAGAATAGGACATAGAAATATGTCAAAATGTTAATCTGATGTTGTATGTGCTTATTATATACATATATTTATAGAGGAAATGATATTATCAAATAGTTGCATTTTTACCATAATTTAACTATAATATAAATCGTAGTCATTTTCGATTCCAAATATATATTTATAGTTGTTTTAACTATGCAAATTATAGTTTTTAGTTATTACTACGTAAATAGTATGCGAACATTGAAAAATAGTTATATTTACTATCATTGCTATATTGTATTTACTATATAAAAATGTTTATTTTACTTTTACTACAGACTTAAAACAAATCAATATTATAATAGAAGAGAAGACATTATGGTCCCCCATTTATACATTTTGTATAATAACTTTGTATTATTAACCAAGCTTAGTTTAAAGCATATAATTATTATGTGCTTGTACGTAACATACATCGCATTGAACGATTTGAAATTTGAACTTTTCCGCGCACCCCGCGCACCGATTGAAGCGCCCGCAGTTCGTCCGCCAACTTCAGATCGTTGAAAAGTGCGCGGAGCGTGTCGCGAGTCGCGAGTAACAGCAACTCGCGATCGCTCTTTTGTTAGTAAAACGTGTGTTTCGCGGAATTCGCGCGATCGAAAATTGTGCTATTATTGTTCTCAATATTGAATCTTGTATCACTCTCCTCCGTCTCTCTGTATTTCCGAACGAATCATCACGTCGCACCGCGTCGCATCGTTGCTTCGCGTCGTACAGTTAACCTGCTTTCCATGCACGCGTTGCCGAGCGTCCAACGCGCGCAAAAAGAATCAATCTCTAGTCTGTTTACACGGGCGCGTTTGAACAAAACACTCATTTGATTAAAATAATCCATAAAGACGCGCGTTCGTGCTAAATAGCGCTTGCACGGAAAGCAAGGGTCGACCGGCATTCCTCGATTCGGCGTTCCTAACCTTAGCGTGCCGTGCGTGGTAAACTAGAGTGCGGATGTTGTCCCCATCGAAATTTTCGACGATGGCCAACGAAACATCACGGAGACGCGACGAGAGCGAGGCGGTCCGGAATCGCGACACGTTTAATCGGGAAATATCGATCCGCGTAATTAATTCTGTATTCGTTGCGTTGCGGTAATTAGCGCGCGCGCGCTCGCTCGCTCGTTCGTGAAATCGCGTTCTCGCGTGTGTGTAAGTGCCATGGGGAAGCAGCTCAAGCAGCCACGTAGAATTTCGAGAGAAGGAGCTGGTCTGGATGTCGGGCCACCATGAGGGGCAGCGGGGAGTGAGTAACCTATTTACTTGTTATTACTTATAATATGTATATTTAATTAATTTATGTAAGAACACACGCGTGCATGTGTATACACATTCGTGTGTACAAAATTGTTTTTTGAACGTATGTTGTTTTTATTCATGTCTATTTAACTCAACATATATTTTTATCATCCGTCTTTAGATATTTTATTATATTAATATTTGAAATTTGCGAAAATAATTTGTATTAAATTTGTTTTCATACTTGATAGAACTATAAATATAAATTATTATTATTAACACTGTAGCAATAGTAATTATAAAAATGGAGCACTTAACATAATTATCTTACCATATGATTATAGTGACAAATACCAAACACTTTTTTCTCGGAAAATGTAATTGTTGATTTTTTAAAATATTGATTATTAACAAAGTTATTATACAAAATATATAAATGGGGGACCACACATAATATCTTCACCTCTATTATTATAATATTGATTTGTTTCAAGATCGTTTTTATTTAACAAACACATATATGTGAATAATTAATTCATATAGATTATATCAAATACTGTTCTACATCTGTTTCTGAACTAATAATTAGCACAGTGCAGGTTATTTTTCTATTTAAATGACACATAGATTTATGATTTTTCGTATTAAATTCCACTGGGCAAACAGATTACGTTAGCAAAAAGTGGCGTGGCAAATGCGCCGCTGCTGGAGGCGCTTCTTCGGGTACACACTCGAAATCGCCTCACGCCGAAGATATGGAAGAGGGAATCAATCTTTTCGCTCCATCTTCCGCCAGCCGTTTTCGCGATGCGGGGGTGCGGCTGGGGGGGAACGACGCGCGAAATGCACTTTCGCGTATTCCCGCGTCGTTCCCGGACCACTTACGTCACATCGAGACGCCGCAAACGGTGTCGACATGTTGCACCCGACAAGGCGCCCGCGACGACGTCTCTCTGACAAACGATGCCGCTCGTCGTCTCGAGGATGGAAAAATGGTCGCGCGAGCGATTATCGCGAACCGTTGTTGTCGCTGAAATTAGTTTTACCGGGCTTATTATAACGTCACGGGGACATCCCTGTCGACGCCCGTGATGGATATGCAGAGTGCGAAACTGACGCGTTACGCATCCGCGAGATTTCGCGCAAATGGAATTCCGTCGAGACTTGCGGATGAAAAATGGCGAGGAATGAGCGGTTCCCCCGATCATAATGAGACATTCATCGTTATACAAAATGTCCCTGAAGAATCGGACAAATCTTCCAGATTCTGTTCCTCTAAATTTGACGCAAATAAATTCAAGCAAAGTCGTTTGGAGCTTTTGGAGGGATATATTAAACGCATTTGTTAATCTCGATCCATTATATATTTATATCACATACGAAGGGGAATATTGCCGAAATTGCATCATTTTCGTATAAAGGCTTCTAACTCAGAAATTCCGGAAAATATTTTTAAGTTTTTTATATTATAATAAAGTATAATGCACTTTATTAGGAAAATATAATGGAGCAATTTCAAATTTTATTCTATAAAATTATGATACAAATAACTGAAATGTTGAAATTTATGAAAACGATTATCTATCGCGTATACAAATTTTGAATAGTTTGTAAGATTTAAAAATAGTAGAAAAGTTTTGAAAATCGACAACCAATCAGGCATGACAATTGATACGTACTGATACAAGATTGGTTACGTGGGAGATAAATAAAATAATCAAAATAGGCGATCGATTCGAAGACGAATCGATGATTCGAAATTCACGTACCATTTGAATTCGAACTTTTTAGATTCGAAAAAATAAGATAAATGGTAGACGTGTGCAAATTCGAACTATTCGCACACTTTCGCCATTTATCTTACCTTTTCTGCAACTTAGAAACAAAATGTATCGATAAATAGCTACAATACAATTTTTCTATGAACGTAGATAATAAAATTCCTGTGTCTAAGGCTTCGTGAATATAATAGAGCATGATTAAAGAGTACTGTAATGGAAAGTTACCGAAATCGCATCGACTCCTAAATCGCATCCCCTCTCTTAAAAATTCAACCGTTGACAACTATGTTACTATATTATATTTATTATTATTTCTAAAGAATATTGCGTATTTTTCATACAACTAATATTTTTACTAAACATAAATCGATTTTTTTAAAGATATTTGCATCGCTTACGTAAGTTATAGAAACGAATGTGATCCAGCAAATCTAACGAGAACTGCATTTTTAATACTGAGAGAAATGTTTGGTAAAATCAACTAACATTTGGTTGAATAGTGATCAAATGAATTTTATAGTTATAGTTATTAAATATATAGTTGTTTTGACCAAACAATTTGTAGCCTTAACCAAATAATTATTTCCATACAACAAATTACAAAAAAGTTTTGTTAAATGTAACTAAGTTTTTGATACCAGTAACTACAAAATTCATTTGATCACTATTCAACCAAACGTTAGTTGATCTTACCAAACGATTTCTCTCAGTGTATATGTCTTTAGTAGTCTCAACTTATTGTTAGTCAAAAAGTTTTGTTCTGCCGCTGCTATTCTCCGAGTCTACAGTCTATAGAAATTACGGTACTGTTCGCTACTTTTCGGTAAATAAAGTCTATGGCTAGACGTTTGGCGAACTCGAAGTGTGCTCGATAAATTTATAATTGTCCACATTCCTACAATAACGATATTGTAGTGTAACGACATTCATATGTATATATTGGGTTTACGTGATTTTCTTGTTTATCCAAAAGTGATTCAATTCAGGTAGAAGATATATTTACATTTACGTTTGCGTCAATTTATTCGTTTCTTAGAATTAGTTAAATTACACTATTAAAAATGTCATGAAATTCAATGTATTTTTAAGTTAAACGTTAAATTTAAAGTACATTAAATTTAATGTGCCTATAACTGAAAAGTATGTGTATGAAATTTAGTGCACTTTTGACAACATTAAATGTTTATAATGTACCTACTCGAAATTTGCTTCCGTTACATTACATTAAACTCTGCCTATTTTTAACAATGTTTGCTATCAAAGTTTGATTTTCGCGATCGCGTTCTTCTCTCGTATCGAATAGCCGATCAGGCTCGATTGTTCTCCACAAAATTCTGGCATACATTTCTGACGAGGATCAGCCGCCGAGAAGTCGGTTTACTTAGGACGCGTTATGAGAAAAACCACGTTCCCCCTCGATATAAAGCCGACCCGCCACCGGGTTGTTTTAGTCGAATGAAATTTCGTTCGGGAGTCACTTAATGCCCGATACGCTGTGCGAGAAACGTTTCCATCCATCATGATCAGCCTCCATTATTTCGTCATTCCTTCGTCGACGGAGTTTCCGGCGCGCACAAACCGATACACTAATGCGCCAGCACCAATACACACCTTGCACAATATCGCCGAGAGCTCCGCGGTAAGACGAAATTCCGACGAGACCTGCTTCTCGCGAGGCATTATGGCAAATTTCTCGTTTTCAAATTATAGCGAGCGTGTCGCGAAAAAGATTTCGCCGTAAAAATTATTGCATCTTGAACACACTTAAAACGTTTTTGTCTTCCGCAGAAATCTCTTCCTGACTGCATTTTAATTTACTTTAAAATTTTTTATTTATCTCAATCCGCGTGAATATTCTTAATTTATAATAAATAACTAAGCAACAATGAAAAGGCTCAATAACTAAAAATTTTTTAAATACAAAAAACCTGAGGTTTTTGTATATAATAATAATAAATAATATTTTCGTTTTATAATCACTTTTTCTATCATCACGGAAAAAAATGTGAATTCAAGTTATTTCTTTTTTTATTACATTTTTAACCGGCTAAAGTATAGTCACGTTTATTACCTAACAAACGCCATGTTTTAATTATCAGTTTTAACAGTTGGTTATCGTGTATGTGTTCGAAAGATCGAACTCGGACATCGCTTGAACATCGTATATGGTAATTTCGCCGACGATAGGGCTTCGTAATAACCTTCGGTTTTAATATTCGAGCTCGCCCGCACGCTTCGATGCTTTACCCTGCGTGCATAATATCCATATGATCGGCCGTTTCCATCAGCGAGATGGTCGACTTTGAAAAATGCACGCTCGTTTTGCGAACATCGCTGTTAATAAAGCGTGAGTGATGTTTACCGCTGGAAAATTTTTATTACCCAGCAACGCCGAGCCCCGCTACGTGAAATAGCTCCATGCATTCCGTCCGATTGACACAGAACATATTGCTGAGTACGCCTATATTGAAATTTTTCGTAATGTCAGAAGCATCTCGTATGGAAATGCGATGGTGGAACAAAAGAAAAAATGTATCGATGACAGTAACGGAAAGGTACTGCTTTTTCAGATATTCTCAGTTATAATTATTTTCCAATACTACACAGTAAAAACAATTTGCATTTAACGTTTTGTTAAAAATTGATCATTGTTAAAATTTTTGTTTTGAATTTTTAACATAGCCGAGTGTTAATTCAACATAATATGATTATATTAAATATTTTGTGTTAAGTTGATTTATCTTAGTATCATAATTTATATATTGTATATACTACATAATTTTTATGTTATTTATTTATAATAAATAAATAACATAAAAATAATGTAGTTTTGAAACGTTAATTCTAAGATAAATGAGTAAAATGTACGTTAACATATTATAAATATTAATTTAACTGAAGAAATATGGTTCCAGGAACTTAATAAACTCGTGTTAAAGACTCAATGTTGCGCTTAGATAATTTAAAATTATTTAACTAAAGATATGATAAATTACATGTATATCTCAAGACACTATAAAGACAATTTAATTATAAATTTATATCTAAATAAAAGATAAAATATATTATTTCGTCTAGATAATTTTAAAATAATATCACTGTTGAACAAAACATCTAGCATATATAAAAGTAATATAATCCATATATTTTTCTTTATTTCTTTAAAACAAGAGTCCTTCAATCTAAGAAAAATGTTTCTCTTTTGATTTGAATCAATACTCAAATAAAAATAAAAATTAAGAAATATAGAAAGAATATATGACTTATATTATAATTACTGACAAAGTTCCTTGTAAAAGTTTTTAAATCACTTATTATTTTGGATCAATTTTTACATTGCTCTACTGTTTTCTTACATGTGCAATCTGTCACTCCAAAGGCTAAACAGTAACTTGAAGATTGAAACTAAGGACAATACTTCATACTCGTTATTATTCACATCAACTTATATAATTTGAAAAAAAGATAATGCTTCTTTTATTTAAAACAAAGGTATAGAATCCATACAACACAGCATAGAAAAAGCATGGCAAAATATTGTTGCAAAATATAATCAGCAACATTGCAGCAATGGTAAAATGTCCGCTTTAGAAATATTGATACGTAATGTTGCAGCAACATTGCAGTAGCATATGTAAAATTGTATTAACGTTGCTGAAACCTTGTAACAATATTTTGCAATGTTTTTGCTAGTCTGTGCTATATGGGAAATAATATACATACATTCTAATAATTCAGATAAATATAAGATAAAGAAATATTTTTATTTAAATAATTATCTAGATAATTTTACATAGATAATTCCAAACACCGGTTAGAGCTAATAATTTCGAAAAAAAGTAGACACGGACACTTTATTTGAACCAGAGACACGCATAAAATCTACCCCTTTCGTTTCGCCTCGATCCTCTTCTCCCGGGAAACTCCCGGCGACGAGCAGAGTGTAACAGCCCTCTTAGAATCCGGACTTAACGTCGACCATATTTCATCCCTCCGCGCGAGCGGCGTGTCCCCGCGCTCTAAGTTTCCTCGAGATTACGCCGCCATAAGCCGGGCTGCTTAATTATACCGCGCGGTTTGCAGCGGCGGTGAGAGAGCACGGTTGTACAACGCGAATCGTCACGCGGCCCAGAGGGACACGACGCGGTCCGCGGGGGAAGCAACGCGTACGTTGCAAGACATAATTAACCGTTGCAGCGCGCGGTGACAACAGCGAACTTATCGTATACGGGCTATAACAGTGGACTAAGTACATGATAATACTGCCATACCGGCGTATCGGTGTACAATGCGTATAGCTCGAGCAGTGGCCGTAGCTGATGACAGTGCGAATGGTGGTGGATGATAGTGTCGTCGCGAAAGGGCGCAGCGGATATCCGGGGCTTATAAACATAATTGTTCGAAACAATGAGCGGCCGTTATGCGCGGAATGAGGGTCTTCGTGGCACATCGCGCCTCAAAGTGAAATTTTGATGATACGAGGGTCTTGATCGTACGATAATCCTTTAGAATGGCCGTACATTTCTCTGTCTATTATACTACCATTCCGGAAGATGGGAACAAATCTGTCTATCTAAGCACCTGCCTATTATTAAAAAAGATTTTCGTTAATTTGTTATAGAGATAAGAAGACAAAAATTAAACATTTCAATTATTTAATTGTATTGTGACTTAAGAAAGAGCAATATTTTAGAATGTAAAATTTGACCGTTAATGTAATACATACAAATTGAAATAAGAACGCCTTCTACGGTCAAGCTAGATCTTAGTGCTTTTATAAATTTTACTTGTGTGATTTTTATATACCTTTTTTCAAATTCAACCGACTGCGCGTCGAATTACTTTTCCGGTCATAACGCAGCTATAAGTTGAACTTGAACAGGTAATATCACATTTATTAAATTAGAAATAATTTAATAATTGGCGATGCTAACTTGCATCTTGATTAGACCCCCTGAAAAAACTGTAAAGAATCGCGCTTGACCGTAAAAGGCGTTCTTATTTCAATTTGTATGTATTTTAGAATGTATAAAAATTTAAAAGAATTTTTATGTAATGACTTTCATTATTTTATTATAATACAGGCGGACATTGAAAATTAAATAATTACATAATCTGTAGAAAAATATATTCTTGTCCGATCGATATTTTCTTATATTTTTATCTTTAAAGTTTGATTTGATGAAACGGGAATATCAAGAAAATGGCATACTTTATAAAATTGCTTTATCTTCTTCTTTTAAAAAGGAAAGTTTTCGTATCTCATAAAAGAGCTATTAGGACAAACTCCAAACTTACAGACCTTAAATGAAAGATCGACTTTATGAATATATTATAACGCGTTTTTCTTTTATAGCGCAGAAGAACCTATAATAATGACAATAATATCCATGTAATATTCTCAAAGCATCAATACGAATCGCACGCTTTAAGTCGAAGATAGAAGTCGCAGAGGATGGTAAGCACAATCGTACATGTCGACAGACAAGTCACGATACGGTGCGCGTCCGCGTAACTGCCCGAACACATGTAACACTTTCGAACTGACGTAACATCTGCCACAACAGCGCAAAACTTTGCGACGCATTCCGAGCTTCACGTTTCCCGTCGAGATCTTCTTCCGGGACGAGATCTTTCTCCGAAATGTCGCAAGTAGCGCAAGAATTTCGAGATTTCTCGAAACTGATATTAGTACAAGAAAGGAATTTGGTGCATATGTCGCCTTGAGATTTCTGCGGAATATATATTAAAGATATCAAGTTTCACATTTCTACGATGAAAATTCGTCGGTCGCATTAATCTTCTTTTATCGCTTTAAGCGCCTCATCTAAGATTCCTGCGCCTGTATTTACTGCAGCTATTTATTATTTACTTCCGTAATCCTGCCGCCGTGGATGCTACAAGAACGTCGACGAAATTGGAGTGTCGTCGCGCTAACGCGGAGCCTAGATATTAGTAACGAGAGAGACGCAATGGTTATAATGTTTTACGAGAACGCGCCGTAGTCCCCGTGCAATCCGACTTACAGTGCTGGATGGTATTAGATAAGCGTGAAGCGAGGGAAACGGCTAGAGAGCGTGCTGTGTCCTTAACCGATTCAATATGCCTTTTCCTAGCATTTGCCGTTATCTTTAATATATAAAATTATCTAGATAATATCTAGATGAAGAAATAGCTTTAACTTATCTTTATCTAGCTTATTTGAATGCATATTATCGCCATTATTATCCTACTTAAAAGAAGAGTATCTTTTTAAAATTATCTAAGTTATTGTGAACGTGTATAAAGTATTGTATTAGTTCCGCCCACTTTAATCTTCATGTTTATCACTTATCTTAACAAAAGGACTTTTTAACTGATAATAACAGATTACACAGATCAGTAAATAATAGCACAATGTAAAAATTGTCCTAAAACTATAAGAATTCCAAAACATTTATAAGGAACTTTGTCAGTCATTATGGTCTTCAATATTTTTCAACTTTGATTTTTATTGCGTAATGATCGAAATCAAAAGAAAAACTTTTTTTGTTAGATTAAATTATTTGAAAAACTTTTGTTTTTATTGTATTGTTTTTCACATTCTAAATTATTTTGCTCAATATTGTAGTGATATTATCTGGATAAAACAATATATAATTTTATCTTTATCTAAATAAATTTAAAATTAAATCATCTTTATCTTATCTAATATAAGATGTTTGAGTCTTACAAACTATACAACAAATTTTATTGGATATTTTTATAGAATTTTTGTAGAATTCAAATCGGTTATTTTTTAAATATATTCGTTATTTTTTAATTGGAAAGAATATATTTGAGTATTATATGCCGCGATACGGCTCATACAAGGATAATAGAGAAATGAATATGAATATAAATAAATTGCGAATATAAATTTTATTCGGTTAATGTTTTTATATATAAAGTACATTTTTCTGTAAATTGATATTTTAAAATAAATGCCACGAGCTATAGCATATTTAACCTGACGGTTATGCTGCCCTGGATTTACTGAAGCACTCTTTTCTCACCATTCGTCTTCATCTTTGTGTTTCTTTCTCTTCTGTGAACAATCTTGGGGCACTTCACCGTATATGACGTTACCCTGAGGCGTATTTGTATGTCGACTTGCAAATAGCATGATCTTACCCCGAGAAATGGGCGATGATCCCTTTTACACCTCGGTAATTTTGTCAATTTATAAGTAAACCTTGGATGTGATTCGTACACGTATGTTTGGTCAGTCGTATTTATTTGGCATTAAATGTAATGAATATCTAACTGTGTGAAGCACACACATCCATATATATAATTCATTTATTAATTTTCGATATTTTTCAACGTATTATACAAATATTTATAGAAGTATTTTTTATATTTATTTTACATAATTATTTTGCATATAATCATATTTCATAATAATTATAATTTTTGCCAGTTGTATTTAGCATTAAATGTAATAAAAATTTGTAACTGTGTGGAAAAGCACACACGCATACATATAATTCATACATTTTCTAATTTTCTATATTCTACAACGTGTCAAACGAAAAATATTTACAGATATTATACAGATCTATTTTTTTTTAGATGAGATAATTATATTGCATAAATATGATTTTTATTACTTCAGGGATTTATATATTCTTTCTCATCAAAAAAATATGCATATAATGGGAATTATGAAAATTAGTGGAACTTAGTTTTCGTGGTGATATGTATCATTCCCCACTGAATTTTGAAATTCACTTAATTAAGCAGACGCGAGTCTGCAAATATTTTAAGTTTCGGAAATATGTCGCGCCGTTAGCGCGAGCTCCCCGCCCACCCCTCACAGCTTGTTTAATTTAATCTGATTTAATTAAACTTTATTCAATATAACGTCGTCGCAGTTCTAGTTAGAACTTTCCACGAAATAGAACCAACTTATATTACTTCCACGATTTTCTAATTAGTCATGTTTTATCGTGTTATCTCTACTTTTACGCTACACGATGTTTATAATAAAATGACTTTATTCGATCGCTGTTCGCGCGCATTCAAATGAAGACTCAAATGGCAAATAAATTGCTGGTATCGCTCCCGACAATTCCGATATTCAGGCCGAGCCAATCTTCAATTCATTATCATATGTAAATTTATCTTTAGCCGTCGACAGATTCGTTCGATATTTGGCCATCCCATTGTACACCTGTTCGCACGAGATGACTGACAATGAATAATCTCGTGGCTGCAAAGAGTAATAGCTAATGTTATATTAACTCGGCAAACTTTAAAGGATACTTAGCAAATCCAATAGCAAACTTTCTTGTCAAGCATTATGAATTAAAACCTAATACATATCATAATTCGTGCTTTATATAATATTTATTTTAAACGCTATTATTATTATATAGATTAAAGGGAAAAGCAATAATTTCTTAATGGATGATTATGTACGATGATAGATTATACTCGAATAATTTTTCAACCGATCAAGCATGTTAATCGAGTCGATACCGATCAAAACTTTATTTAACTTCCACTTTCGAAATTCTTTTAACCACTGTATTTTCGTACTTTTATCCAACGCGATGCATACGCGCGGTAAAAATATTGCCGATGGAAATCAAACTACATTATATTTCATAATTAAGATTCTACGAGATTGCACGCACGCGAGCGAGCCGACGAGTTGGATTTTATTCAAAAATTTTTGCGAAGCTTCGCGATGAAAAAAAAGTACAATTCGTTTTGCGTATCACGTTTTCGAAAGGGGAAAATATTATGTGCATTTTTCCGTGGTAGCATTGCTTTTGCATGTATTGGTTTACTAACCAAAACGCAAATATACGAATTTTTGTGGCAGGTAATGTTATATTACGAATATTTTTCGAACGATACGTGATTTCACAAAAATCGCGATATGTAATATTTACAATAATACACTTAAAATCTACACAATAGTATATTTATATAAAATGTTCCAAGCTTTACATATCAATATTTCCATCGCAATATTAAGTTTAACATGCGGATGAGGAAATACTATCAGTATCATTTTAGCCTCGATGAAGTGTAGATAAAACAAATATTTTTCAAAATTTGCGTAAATTTTTTTATAAAATTGAATTTTATTCAAATTCTATTCGAGAATATTTAATAATGCAGAAATTAGTACTACAAGCATATGCAATTTGATAATGTCAAGATATTAATTTCAATAAATAAATGTGTAACTCGTACGTTCAAAGTAATAATAAATGAAAATATAAGTAGACAAGAAATTATTCGCTTAATATATTTCATTTTAATAATAATTATACGAAAGCGACGAAGAATATTGCGGCATATCATTATTTTGTCTAATTTTGAAACTTGCCCTTTACCGCGCGTATAGCGAAGAATGCATAATGAGACCTCTACGAAAGTGAAATTCTCGCACGTTCGTGGTGCTGGCGTTTATTACACACACTTTCCAACCATTAATCACGAGTGATCGACAGAGACTAATACAGCCATTTAGCCGACAGTTAGTTACGCTCGGAAAACGGCCCAAAAGTTAACTCATATTTAGAAACGTGTCTTATTGATTGCATAATATAAAAATTACAAATAGGTTCGTCTTGCGTTCTCGTAATTGCGGCTTTATATTTTTTTTAACTTTGAATTGTTTGTAGCGTGAAATAGAAACAATATATATTCCATGCATACTTTTGCATGGATAGTAAAGCTCACCTTTTATTACGAGTTTACGCACAAGTGTATTTAAAATGAATTTCTGTTTAATTCATGTTCGAGGAAATGTATGAAATATTTAACAAGTCTATTTACTCGGTGAAATAAAATAGTGATGTTACTGCAATGTATTGTTTAACAAATGTAAATTCAACGTGTCATAAATTTGTGATCGATTCGCCGCACACGTTGAAATTCATGAAGAGCGAGTTTTGTACTATGTACAGCTGAGTAATTAATTTCACGGATGTCTTCATCAATAGGGCGTAGTGTACACGCGTGTAGCTTCACCATTGGCACGTGTCCGCCGGGTCATTGTTCGTAGATTAAGTCAACGTGCGCGATCATGATTAGTTACTACAAAGTAAACATCATGATGCACGATAAGAGCACGCGCGTGTCTCCATTAGAATCAGTTTTAGCATCGATTATAGCGCAATTGTAATAGTCACTCTCCCTTTTCCGTTGTCGTCTTATTCTAAGGAATAAAATCACGTATTACTTATTATTAGGTACAAATCTCTTCGTAAATTATGATATTAAATATCTTTTATAATTGTTCATAAAATCTAAAGCTTTCGTAAAACAAGTTCTATAAAAAGTAAATTGTTTCGAGAAAAAAGACTAATTTTTTAATTTCTCGTATGATCTGAAATAAACTCTTATTTCTCTGGTAGTGGCTGAAACAATTTTCCTGATAAAAATATGCAGACACCTGCACAGTTATTATCTAATTCTATTAATAAATAGTAGGTTTGCTTGTTAAACAATTGACTAGTCCATTTATTGTTCTATTTTTGTTCAGTGAATAAATTCAGATTTTGTATATTTTTTATGCGCAGTAATTATAAGCAAAGCGTTATATCTCAATTGGGATTGTCTGTAGTTTTACTTTTCAGTTACTAGACAGAAGTAATAAAACTGTCTAGTAACTATTCAAAAAATGCGTGAAATTTCTACTAGAGTTGTTTTGATCGCGTTAATGCATAGACTGACTACCACTGTAATGAAATTTAATTGATTAATTAGAAATTAGCTTCTCTTCCGAGGAAATTTACGAAATATGCTTAACAAGTTTATTTATTCAGATTTATTAAGTTTATTTATACTCAATAAAATAAAATAGTAATGATGTCTCTCTTTTCTTTTTAGTCTAATCAAAACTTCACAGTGGCTCAGAATATTTGATAAAAGCATCTCGCGGCGAATATATGGTCTGAGTTGTGAGCGTAGGAGTGAGTGAACTGATCATCTTTGCGAGTGTACGAATAGACACACGATGTGCGCGAGACGGCGGGTGCAATTACGACGACGTTCCTCGCACGGGATAAACGCGCGGAAAATATGACAGTTAATCAAACTAATGGCTACTTCTCTCGTCGGTGCTTTCGCAGCCGGGGCCACGGCCCCGCGTGTCTGCCTCCGAACGGCGGCGAAATTGGAAATTCGCACTCCGCTTGATTACCGAACTAATAATTGACGATCCGGGCGAACGAGACTCCGACGAGTACTCTAACCTGATTTCCGTGATTTCCCCGTTTTGACGCGCTCACTTTAAACCATAAATATGCCGAACGAGACTGTCGCGTGGAACGAATTTGCGCGAGCTGTGACTCGTGTATTTCCATCGCTTTTTAAGCGATTTGTAAACTACTGTTGGCAAATATATCTGATTACAGTTCTAAAGATGAAAGTAAATTGCTATAGAATTTTCTCTTTGAAGAAATGAGAATTTTGGGATAAAGTGTTATTTTTCACAGATAATTGTTAGCATTATTATAATTAAATTGATTATCAATTTGATATTATGATATTAAATTAATTATCAATTTGATATTACTATTCTTGTTTAACTTACAACTGTGCTTCAAGATTGAAAGTTTGAAACTCACAGCTTAGTGAACTTAAAGATATATATAAAATCACACAAGAAATATCAGCACAAGATCAAATAAGGCTCATCTTTAATTAGTTGTGGATTTACATATTAATTTATGTTCTGTTATTATTGTAATTTGAGAATATTTGACAGAACATTAAATACATAGTAAATTACGGTATATATACCGTAAATTTTCTATAACTCGATAATAATATTATATTTAAGATAAACCGATTTTCTTTACGACAGATAATATTACGCGACTGATAGATCCATTACTAAATGCGTTTATCGTGAGCATTTATCTCAATGATATTCCCATCGTCTACCCTTCATCACGGAAGATAAACGCAGAGGATAAACGTAGACATTATATTCGTCGCTGTTCTCTCTCTCTCGGTCAACATATTTGCAGGTTTACAGGAAATTGAGGTAGAATCAGGCATGAATCATAATGAAGTTTCTGATTTTCCCGTTGCAAGTGACGTAATATCGTACTCGCGGTAAAGTCCAAATTTCGCTCGCGTATTTCGTGCGGACAAAACTGTGCTCGTTTGTAAGATGGCAAAAACAATGAAGTATCCACTTCTCACGGCGACGTCGCGCAACAAACTGTCCGAGCATATAACAATATTGCGAACAAGTGCAGCTTATTCCGAACTAAATTCTCTCTCGTCTCTGAAAAAGCCAATGGCAACAATAACAAATTTCTTTATGCGCCGTTATGGGCAGACTCGCGATAGCATTTACGAGATGTGGCAATATTTGCAAGATGCGAATGCATCGCCGGTGAATTTCACAAAAATATTTTCACGAAAAGATCAACGCGCTCGATGTGAGAGTTTAAAGATACTGCTCTCCTCGGGCAAATCGCTGCGGGCGATTCGGCTCGGCATCAAGCGAAAACATTTTTCATTCGTGCCGCCTTTATTCATGCGGAACAACGACGTGCGCGCGAAATCTGGAAAAATCAAGACGCATCGAGCATTCCGGGCGAATAGCACGAAATCCCGATAAGTAACGAGTGGGAACCCACCCGCGGACCCGGGGCAGACCGCTGCCGCGTGATCGCGGATTACGCCTTAATCCGGAAATACTGTCGTCATTCGCTCGCTACGGCCGTCCATTCCGCCAAATTGAAACGATTTTGCGCTCGCGAAACGCCGAGTGCTTTAGCCGCTCATTCATGAAACATCTTCTCGAGATTATACGACCTTTGGACCCAGTTATCTGATAAAAGGGATCGTTACTCTTTGCACGTACAAGGAAACAAGTGTACTCGGATTTGCACACTGATAAACTGCATGCAAAAATGTTGATACCTCTCGAGAAATTTTTAATGTCAGTGCATTACGATTTTACAGTGGTACGAACCGTATAGAACTGAAAAAATGCAAAATAAAATTGAAATGAAGTAAAACTTTCATTCTAGAGAATTTCAATATTTAGTATTTTATTAACATTATCTTTTTTTTAGTTGAATATATTTTTATCTTTAGATAATAATTATCGTTATTATATTTTTTGTTTTAAATATGGAAAAGGATTTTTCTTAAAAATTCGATTGTATTCCTTTTATATTGTAATAGAATTTGAATCTTATTTAGTTTTGACAAATTTGGTATGAAAGATTTATGAGATACAGAAATGCTGTTTCGTGAGAACGGCGAGTGTTCGTTAGAAATATTATGCACCGAGTGATTTCCTCCGCGGCATGTTATTTGGCATATTGCGACAGAATAGGTGCATAAAGGTGGGAGACTAAGTTGAATCCTTTGATGTTCGTAGAGTTAGCTTTGGCGAGCTTGCATGGCATTATGCAGACACGATCCTTCGTTTCAAAGCTTGCACGAAAATGACATTACAATTTCGAGCCTGAAACGTTGGAAACGCTAAATCTCTATAATCTTAAATGCGCTTCGTTGTCTTCCGGTGCACGGTAGGCAACTACTTATGTCGGTTTTGCAACATTAATTGAAAAGTGATTAGTTCTTAATTAATAGTATATAAAATTCGTAAAATGATTGATGTAACCGCGTTACGTAAATACGTAACTGGAATATATTGAGAATATTCCACATTTATCATTTTAAAATAAAGTCGGTGAGACGCAAAATTACTTTGAATAATGCAACGCTGTTTATTATTTATGTCTTCTATCCACGATTGGCAAAATTACTTTGTAAAAGTAATTCATATTACTGTTAACGTTCTTTTTTCCTGAAAAGTAATTTTATAAAGTAATTCTTTACTACTTTACTAAAACAACTTTACTAAAAAAATAACAAGTCGTTACTATCTTCTTGACATTAATAAAATTTTATACATGAATTTCTGTGATAAATATAAATAGAATATATCACAGAATTCTAGTAAAAGAAATAAGTTTCAAATTTGATATAATTATTGATATTATGTATATATTAATCACTTAACATTGATAACAAAAATTAAATAAATTTTGTTGCAGTTTTATATATTCACAAGGTGACGTTAAAATTTTAATTGATTTCTAATGTTCTATCGTTATATTTTATAAATGAAAGAAATAAGATAATAATAAAAAAGAGAGAAACAGGTGAACAGGAGAAACAAATGAGCAAAACTGGATCTTAATACTTATTTATTATAAATTGAATTTATAATAGTGACAAATGTTTCAACTTTTAATCAAGTCATTTTCATCTTTAGTGCTCTTATAAAAATATTGATAATATAAAAAAAATAAATTGTTAAATATATAATTTCAATATGATTGCAATTTTATATTTAATAACTTATGACAAAATCACTTTAGCTGTTTGACTTGTGCGTGCGATAAGTTTTCAATTGTATTTTATTTATTAACTATAATTAACAGCTTATATTGTTTGTATTATCGATATTTTTATTAGCGCACTAAAGATGATCTAATTAGTGACCAAAATGTTTGTATTAAATATATTCAATTTATAATATAAAATGAGCATTAAGAGAACGCTGGAATCATCGCATTTCTGGCAACACTGGTCTCAATCTGCGCTAGAAATCATACAAAGTAACAATAAAAATAACTATTGAAATCGTTGTCGACAAAATACGACGTTACAAGTATCACGATACTGCCCAATTCTACTTCTATCGAGAATAATTGTACATCCCGATTCCAAAAAAAGAAAAGAATCCTGCTAAGCACGTTATCTAATAAATACATTCGACGAGATACTCGCATTTTCGCTATTTAACGTCTCCTCGAGGAAAGAAACTGATTCCGCCGCGAGTCAAAGCTAAAACCGGTCGCACGCTCAGCGTTCTTTACTTCTTCTTTCTGCGTTCTAAGCGATACAGAATCCAGTATCTCCCGTACAGGCGGAGGGAAGGGTCTTTCGGGACGCTCGAAGGTGGAAAATAATCCGGCACGAGGCTGCCGTCAGCGCGGCGGCAAAGAGGAAAGAGGCAGCTCGTAGAAGAAAAGAGGAAACCAACGTGAAATCTTTCAAGCTCCTTGCGCGTCTTTTTTCCGTTTTCTTCGTTCTTATCCCGTCTTTTTCTCGCTGTATCGCGCAACCTTTCTTCGACTTTCGTTGTTTCTCTCACTTATTCTCTTCTTCCATCTCTTTTATCCGTCTCATGGCAACTGCAACCCTCGTCTAGCGCGTCCCAGATTTTAGCTCTAAGTGGAAAGACGCCCGCTCGAGGTTTTACATTGATCGAAGCACCAAGTGACTTTTGCCTTTTTGCATTCGCGATATGCATTCTTATGATGCAACGGCGCCGATCAAATAACGACGATTGTATTTCGTCATTTGTCAAATTGTGTATTCTCGTAATCGATACATGGTATGATTAAAGCGATCTGGCACACTCATTAGCCGGTGCCATTTGTGGCCGAGAGTCTATAGGCGGACATAATTATGTATCTATATTAATCTGGCTGTAGAATAGATTAAGGTATTAGGAAGATGAATGGTTGGTTAGGAGAGGATTGATTATTAGATCGAAGCTGTTTCGAGATTAATAGCAGATAATTGAACTTTATATACGCATGTATAATGAAAAAATTCTCACATAATGAAAAAACTTAATTATCTAATATATTTAATCTGACGTATTATATAACATACTGAATTTTTAGCCTCATCTTTCCACGACATATTTTTGTGTCACTGAATCTTTTCATGTGATAATTTCACCTGTGATCAATTTTATACGAGATCTCTACAGAGATTTATGCAAAGAAGTTAAACCATTGTCGAGAAAGAACTTTATAGATTTCAGTAATTACGATCGTAGAGATCGCGCTGGACCTCGAATATAAACTATGTCAGCTTCAGTCCTCGATGCCGTTAGTAACGCAGAAGAGACCTAATTGTAGAGATTCAGTTCGGAATTTATGATAATGGATAAATGGTCTTCATAGATCTCTTCGTTTCTGCTTGGAGCCATGCAATAGTTTAGAATGTTGATGACAATTACAAAGAGAACAAATTATATATCGTTACATAAAATAACTAATATATCCGTACAGATCTTAATAAACTTCGTCAGAATTAGAAGAAAGTATCACTCAAATATCCCAACAGAAATTTCTTAAAGCGGAAACTAGACATTGGACTTCATTAATATTATTAAAAATATAATCTGCTTAGATAATTATAAAAGTAAAACTTGTAGTTTATACATTCAAAGCTTTTTCTATATAAAATATAAAAATTTTCAAAAATAAAAATTTACAATTTCTTTTGAAAATTGCAAAGTTTAAACAATATTAAGTAAATTTTTGATAATATCAGATCATTTTATACACATTTGTAATGTTTTAAAACTGTTTTATTTATACTTTTCTTTCTTATTTTTCTCATAACGTGATGGTTTTAAACATAAAGTCGGAATGCAGCGTATAAACTAGCATATTTATAAAACAGACTATAAGATAGAAAAATCCATAGGATTTTTATAGGATAGAATAAAGGCACAGTAGAGTTTTAATCTAATCTTTATATGTTGTCGCGCTGCATTTTCCATTTTGCGAACAACATAAGGTACTTAATCGATCATAAATCAACAAAAAACGTTTCACATCGAAGTAAAAGACTTCTAGGGATCCTCTTGTACATTAACTTGTATTTTGCACAAATGATTCACGTGAAAAAAAAAAAGGAAAGAAAAATATAGCCTTATTGCTCATTGATTTTGGGGCTTATTTTGACAGACACTCATTTTTGCTTCTCTTATTTAACTATTGCAAAAATTTACAACGATATATAAAAACTGCTATTTAATAGGAGACACTTTCTAGCTTGTATTTATGTTTCCAAAGTTGCTTTTTTAATTTTTGTTCAAGAAATATATAATCCAAAAACACAAAGTAGTATGTCGGTATTGGCGACGTTCCTCTATATATTAAAACGAAACTCATTCGAATCGCTTTAAAGCCGCCAGCATAACGCGATAAAAATTTGCCTCCGTCCAGCGACATTCTCTATCATCGTGCTCGGGAGGAGAAAAGAGCAAAGGATATATTCCCGCGACACATCAGGAGACAAACTGCCGTCTTGTAAGTTATGAAAATGAAATTTCCAGGCCGAATGTGCAACCGCCCGCCTACCGAGTCCGCCCTCGTGAAAGTGATTTTGAAGTTCCTCTCGCTCGCAGAAGTCTGCTCGAGCAGATGGCAGGAACATTTTTCGTTATCTACTCATATTCCCCTGTCTCCCTATTCTTCCACTCCTCGGCTTTTCTCTGTCTCTTTTTTCTTTATTCTTTTTTTTCTTTCACTTGCACGCCTTCTCACTTTCAGTCGTTTGTACGCGTATGCGCGACAACATTGAGAAAGATTTCGCTCACGTTTTCTCCACTCGCGGGGTCATTGTTCGAATATTGAATGTCAAATACGCTTTTGAGGTGAAAAAGCCAGTATTTGGATTCACTTCCCAGCTGATGGAAATTGATTCGATGGTAAATAGACGAATCGAAGGAAGATCGTGGGATAATGATAAGAGTTTTTTAATAAGATAAAAATGCGAATTGATAGGAATTGATAAGATGTTAAAATATTAGAGTAGCATAAAAGACAGCCTTCGGAATGTTCTACTTTTACAAATTACATAAAATTCGAATTATTAGAAGAAAGGTCAATGAAGAGCAAAAATATCTAAGATGTAATTATTAAGAATATGATTGAATTTTAGTCTTATTACATCATAAAATGAGGGCACGATGATATGGATGTACGTTTCGGGCACACTTACCCTTCTTCAGCAATTAACATATCTAATCTTGAGGTGAATAATGTATTTTTTTACCATAATCAAAAAATAGTTTTTAAGATTTGTTGACACAGTGAAAGAGCGTTTGGTACACTTAAATCATTGTTATACTAATTAGTAATATTATTTTAATTATTTTATTGTTTAACTATATGGGAGACCGGGGCTATTCGTTGCAGTTTTTTTTCTTTTGCGTATCCTAAGTCCTGTATTCATTAAAA
>QKQZ01007869.1:0-17790 GCA_003595255.1 Solenopsis fugax | reverse complement strand
TAAAATCACATAAGTAAAATTTATAAAAAAGCACTAAGATCCAGCTTGACCGTATTAGGGGTTAATATTAAAACAGTTTTAGAAATATTTATAAAAATATTAAAATAGGATAAAATTTTATATTTAATAGAATTCGGCAATTCTAAATAGTTATAGGTTAGGTGAAATGTCGAAAGTAGGAGAAAAGTTTCGATTTGAGTAGAATTTTAAATAAGGATTCTAAATAGGAGTTATAGGTTAAGTAATATCAAAAGATAAATAACATCAAAAAAGGACTGAAGATCCTAAAAATCAGGCAATTTACCGATTATTTTCGAATTAACTTTACAGAATTTTACATCCTTTTACATAATTAAAGTACGCATAAAATCGAAGAATAGAAAGGTTCATTTCATGCCAATAACGAAAACAATGTGTAAAAGCGTGATTTTGGTGAGCTGTCAGCTGACAACAATATTTGCTTAATAGTCAAATTCTACAATAAATATGTACAAAATAAAATTGTTCTACCCTAGGGACAACAATAATAATATTATACCACTGGAACTAAGATTAGAAGCGTAAAATAAAAAATTAGTTTAAAAAAATGTATAAATGCAAATTGTTAAGCAGAACAGTAAATTATGTCAAACAACAGATAACAGATCTTGTAATAGATGATGCTGAAATCGAAGAGCAAGAATAGATGAGGTATTAATGAGTGCGCTAGACAAAGAGCACTAACCTGTTCGCTTAACCTTAGCGCTATTCTCCTTACACTTCGCCTCGTGCGCGATCACGTGCCACTCGATCTCGCTCGAAAAAAATCTATATTACCGACCTCGAGGAGATCTTAAAGCAAAGGCCGAACTTCCTCGACGTCGGTATACAGATTTTTTCGAGGGAATAATCGAACGGCACGTGGTCTCGCGCGGGGCGAAGTGTAAGGGGAATAGCGCTAAGGCTAGGCGAACAGGCTAGCGATCTTTATTTAACATACTCATGATAATATCATCTGTCCTTACTTTTCGATTTTAGCATCACCAAGGCATCAATTATGTACTACTCTGTTTTACTCTCCCACTGATCTTCGTACACGAGCATATAGACGAAATACACACGAAATTTTCCTAGTCATGAATCTTTTATTATATATAAAGCACTTAAGCTCATTCCTGAAAGCACAGTATTGTTCTTCGATGTCTAGTATCAGAACGAAACTTGTTTTATACGTACAAAGTGTGAACTTTTACATAAAACAAATGTTGCTACGAGTCGACGCCGCGACGCCAGAAGCCTATAACAAACTGTAATTTTTTAGTTTTTTTCTGTTTTTCTTTTAAAATAGCCCCGTGTGCGTTATTGTCTATTCTTCAATTGTGGAGGATTTTTAAATCTTTAAATGCAATTCAAAAATTGATTACGAGGAAATTTGGCTAGTAAAAAACGACGATTTTAGGATTTCTTTAAGGATTCTATATTTTGACTATACAATACGCTAAAAAAAGTTACCGAAATTTAAAAACTGAAGGCTTCTTAGATTTATTCTTTCTTTTTCCTAATAAACGCCAAAAAATTTTGATCACAAATGTCCGAATCTTAACTCTGCAAAAACCAGCTGCAAAGAAGAAAACAACGAAAAATTTGGTTTATAAAGATTTTTATAGCAAAAATGACCATATTTTGCTACAATTTTAAATAAACAACTTTTAAATGAATAAATAAATCTAAATAACTTCTTGCACAAATATTTATTTAGAGTCATATTAGTATATGTAAAAATTTGGAATTAATTCGTGTAACGCTATTTTCTCATCAAATTTGTAAATAAGTGCTACAAAATGCGATTTTACATAAGAATCATGAGTAAATAAAAAATTAAATAACTTTTAAACCAATAAGAAAATTATGCTCAAATTTTACACAGATACTCAAACGTAATAATAGAGCCTATGAAATCTTTATATTTTTGGTAATGTTTTAAGATATGACACATACTTCATTAAAAGTATCAAAATAGATGTAAAAGATATAATTAAAATTAAACGTAAAATTTCTCAAACTATATTTCAGATTAATTCAACTAACTTTTCTTTAGTGTATTTTTTTCGAATCGATAGAATTGTTCTATTTATCTAATAGTAATATTGGTTTTTTACGCTAAAGTTCTTTAATTTAATCTCAAAGGGTTACACGAGACTGCACGGTCGGTCATTAATCAATTCAACTCATCAAATCATCAAGTATATAGGTACACATAGATACGAGTAGTCAAACATGCAATATCAGTGCGTACGCATGATTAATGACGATATATCCCTCGTTATAATGTAGCAAAGCAGTGATTAAGAATGGCATGTGCATTAGTCATTGAAACGGAGCAAAAGAAGTTTTGTCCATACGAGAATTTAAGAGCACGCTAAAGCGCTCCGAATCCGTCTTGCGCGAGGCAGAAGAATTCGCATCGTAAAATCTCGACGAAGCCACACGTTGCGCAGTAAAATCTGTGATTTATTTCTACGCAGTGAATAGGTTCCAGCCGACGTGCGTTCGACTATTGCTAGTTAAACTAATAATAGAAAATAGACTAAATAAACTAACTGCTGTGAAAATATTATGTCGATATTATTTACAGTTCGATCAACATCAAGAATGAGTTTGTTATTCTATGTAACTGTTTAAACGTCACGTTTAAAAGGATATATATTTAAAATAATTTAATTTTCAGAAGCGCGTTAAAAGATACCCATTTTTAAAAGATTAAAAATTTATGATCTTTTAAGTAATTGAAAATCTTTGTCACAATGAAACAAAGATTTTCTCATTGCATAAATTTTGATTAAACAGAATTGGGAATAATAAAAAAGAATATACAATCTGTTTCAGAATAAGAGAATAGTGCGTCAAAGTAGTATGAGTTAATAATAAGTCAGACAGTCCTGCGAATTCTGCTTGTCATCGATTGACGGCAATTTTAACTAGATTTAATTAATTTTAAAATTTACTATTATCGTACTAATAGATAATATTCATAATCTTTAGGCGCAGTAGTATGAGACATTAAGTTATGCAGCGCGTTACGCTATTTCCTGCTACTGTGCATTGAAATTATAATTATAAAATAATATATATCTGCTTTCATATGTAAATGAAAAAAATCATTGTCGATATTTGACAGTTTTTTATAATGAAAATTGTTAATGAACAAAGGAAAAGAGAGCAATATAGCATCCATTTTTATCTTACTGAATAACTTTGTTTATAATCAATATTTTATATTGAAACGATTATATTCGTAAATGTATTGCTTAACAGATCCTAGACTCAAAATAATTAAATATTTATTATTTAGGACGTGATTTATAAAAATGTGACGCATTGAAGAATCAGTGGAAGAAAGAAAGTGATGATAATATGGCTAGCCGAAAATAAATTTAGAAAGATTTAGTTTAAATAATACATAGTATTTTGTTACAAAATTATTTTTAATTTTCTATCGTGTAAAATTTTTCTGATTTAAAATTTTCCTGTGTTCAAAAATATTAGATATATTATCAGAAATTTATTATTTTATCCTTATTTAACATTAAACAACAAGGAATGATATTTCTAATGTTTCTGAACACAGCCCTTCAGAATGACAATCGATTTATTCAAGAAATATTTTGATAAGAAATTTCAAAAGCCATATTAACAAGAATTCCATATTATTGTTTAACTTTGTGTAACTCGAAATATGTACAAACGAAAAGAAAGTTAAATAACAAAAAAAAAAACTCTATTGTACATACATTCTTGTGATAATAGGCTCAGTTCAAAAACATGAGAAAGTATGTGTAACTCGAAATGTGTACAAACGAAAAGAAAGTTAAATAAAAAAAAACTCTATTGTACATACATTCTTGTGATAATAGGCTCAGTTCAAAAACATGAGAAAGTATGTGTAATTAAGTGCTAATATGTACCTTGAAAAAGTTTCGAATGCATTCAAAAGTGAAAATGCTCTATAACAATTGTCAGCTATTGTGTATTGGCATATTAGCGCCAAAAATGGCGGCTAAACGAATAATTCCATAAGCAATTGTTAGAATTTGTCACCTAATAACGAAAATAATAGGGGATAATTGTAATGTTTACAGTAGCTATAATACTCCCTTTTCCCCTACTAAAGCAATTTTTATATTCTTCGGTGTCCAACCATGCACTTAAAACTTATATCACTATTGCTGTTATACAATAACTATTATGAAGAAATCTTTTTTTGATAAATTTTGAAATAATTGAAAAAGCAAAGTTTGGAGAATAAACGAAAATTTTAAGAAAATTTTCGAAATACGAGTGAAAGATGTAATTTATAAGTAACACTAATAAGACGTTTCAATAATCGTATTTTTAACTAATATTCATAATCTATAGGCTGTGATATGAGACTACATTAAGTCATGCAGCACATTGCGTTCCCCCTATTGTGCATTAAAATTATTATAGAATTACAAAATAATTTCTCCTATCATGAATAAAAAACTAATGCATTACTAATTCTTCTCACTCTCCATTGAAATAGAAAGATTAAATTGCTAATGAATACTGTAATAATTTTCATACTTTCCGGTGTCCAACCAATCTTGGCATGCACTCAAAGTGTATATCTATCATTATACAGCAACTATTACAAAAAATCTTTTGGGCAAATTTTGAAATAAATGGTAAAGCAAATTTTCCAGAATAAATAAAAATCTTAAGAATTTTTGAAATATGAGCGAAAAATATCACTTACAAGTAACTGTGCCACCGCTTGCGATAGGTAGTGGGATGGAGTTCAATCGAATAATGTTAAAATTCTTTTTCGATAGTTCCTGCTGACTGCTACGCTTTGTAGTGACAGTAGAGCTCTCTTGTAGAGTTGTGCTGCGCTGTTCAACAATGTGTTGATTCTGCCTCTGCTGTGTTTTACGAGCCCGTTGTGTTTTGTGCGTGCTATGTTCCCGATATTCCTCAGATGCCTGGAATGTTGTTGAAATTGAGAAACTAGTTAATAACAATCGAATTTTTTTGCAGTCTATTTGTAGTCCAAACATTTTAGACTAAAGATAATTATAAATTTTTGCACGGAAAGAACAAAAGTAATTTTTGCTAAAGTATCTAAAAATTTAGTTGGATACAAATCTGAAGATAATGTTGTTGAACCATCAAAATAATTATGCAGGACGCTCAAACTGATTGTTGAAATGTCAAAATTTTTTGCAGCATTGCCCATCATGCTAGAACATTTTGCAATAATTATTTTGATGGTCCAATAAAATTATTTTTAGATTTGTATTACATTTAGCTAAATTTTTCGATTCTTCAGCTGTTCTTTTTGTTTGTTTGTCAGCTGTTCTTTGTTTGATGAAACAGTTTCTTGTATAAGTTCAACAAAAATATGACTTTTTCGAACATTAAAATAACTAGTCATTTCTTACAGTTCTTTGGATGCTGAATACCAATCCGGTTCCAAATTATTCACGTCACATTATTGCTCACGGCACATTATTGTCATCACATTACAATTTTGAGAAATTTTCAAATAAAGTTCTACAAAAGTTTTACAAAAATTTTCAAATAAAGTTATACTATTTTCATGTATTTAATTTATCATATTATATGATATATATGATATGATATTGAAGAAGTTTTATTGAAATCAAAAATAAGAAATTAAATAAGACTAGTCTTATTCTATTTAGTGGTTTTTTTGTTGTGTACTTTTTGACTTTTGATCTATTCTTTAAATACGCGAATGATTACATTTCAGTAAAATATAATAGATTGATTTTCTTTTCTTTTTATTTCTTTTTATGTAAATGCAGAGATTGGTAATAAAAAAATATGGACAGGCCAGTTATGAGGTGAAGGTACGTTTCTAACAACAATGGATCTCGATATCGCATGATCGATAAGATATTTCGGTGTTGGAGCAACGCCAGGCATTAGAAAAAATGTTTTTTTGTTTTTTTTTATGGAGGGCTAATAAAATTCTTGCGAAATCTTCACGGAAAAGAAAAACGTAGGAATTTTTGAAATCGGGAGATGGTGTATATTACATCTCATTACGATAGAATCTACGTATTTTGATGCTGGTCGTAAGCCAAAATGAGATGCGTGTAAAGAATTTATTATGTAACAATGTTAGAATTATTGCAAAATTCAGATAATCAGGGGAAGCTTGCATTTATAATGAATTCGCATTAAAGTAATTTGCGATTACACTGTATTACTTATATTCTACTGTAAGCCACAAGTTACATCAATGACATTTAAATTATGAAATATAGCAACGCTTAAATATCAATATAACTTTACAAAAAAGTTCTCGCAGAAATGATACCTATATTTGTTTAGTCTGTAAATAACGCATGCTATCGGAAGAACAAACTTATATTATACAATGAATTTAAAACCATATTAATTATTTAATTTGTCAAATTAGAAAAAAAAAGAAAATTAGAAAAAAAACTTTTTTTTAAAGATATGTAATAACGTGATGTTACATGTACAATATTTAATATCTCTCTTTCCGCATTATTTCATAGAAACAAATTTTATTCTTCTCAGTTAAAGATAAACTTAAAGATAAAGATAAAAACCCATCAAGAGAATCGAATTCAAACATAAGATTAGAAAGCCTCAAATTCCATAAAATACTACTGTCAATTAAAATATATGAAATATTATGCAGAGTCTGTTGATCATTCTGTTGATCATCGAGACGCAATATTGCAGCTGAAACCAAAATTAGCTTTCGGGGGGATACCGAACGCGCTACATAAATAGTCGCTTTCATGGTGCAAAACATGACACGATGATATCAAAGTGATATTACTATAAAATATCCTTAACCTAATTCTTACAAGGGAAAATATTAAATAATCTACTTTTAATTAAAAAAAAAAAATTATTATATATGTATTTCTGTATATAAAGTTGTATATAAAGGTGAGAGATTATTAATTTTGTAAGATTTTTATCTATCTACATGGGAGCCAGAATAAATTATTTTAATTATAAGTCCTAACAAAAAAGTCTAATATTCCATCGAAAACCATTTGTATCGTCATTTTGGATTAAGTATTACACTGACATATAGTGTTTCGCTTTTAATTTTCTCTACTTATTTTTTGAAAATATTACAAAAATATGAAAATATGCTAAAATATATTTTAAATTTATTCAGTGTTACATATGATATAAATTGAAAAAAAAAATTAAATGGCTTATGGAATTTGAAATATTGTTACTCTGCCAACTACATCGTTCAAATCTGTGCCATTTTTTATTCAATCAATAATTTGTCGTGATCATTCTTATCACTCACTCAGTCCGCAAACGTTCGCGATCGTCACAAAATCGGCGCCATACTCTAAGTCTCCCAGAGGTCCGCGGGCCTTTTCTCTTCCTCTACGAGGAGTTGCTTGATTAACTGGTTACCTGACAACCAGCTATCACGATTTGGCTTCACCGATTTACAAGGAAACGCCCAGCTACGTCGGTGGCCGACACGAAACTCGCGACTCTCTGATATCCAACCGGTAATTCCGGCACAATGCTGAATTTCATGTACCATAATAGATACTCAGCCCCCACTCATACAAAAGAATTAAGAGTACAAAGCACAACATGTGAATGCGATTGCGTTACAGTAATAAATAAACAATGTATAAACAATTCATGAGCCTGAAAAAGTACCAATAATATCGGAAATTGATCTTTTAATGATTATGGGATATTAAATCTGTAGATTTCTCCAAAATGGAAAATTTTTTACGCAATATAATTTACCGTTATAAAATAATAAAATTTAAATAATACATTGCGACATTACATATACATTTTACTATTAAACAATAGTAAACGTGTAATTTAATAATAGCAATATATGAAATCATCAAAAGAGATAATATAGTTTGCAATAGAATGATTACAAAGAAAGTTAGACGAGCTTTTTGAGGATGTAACGCATATTTCAATTAAAAATGTTTTTAAATTAGGAATAGTTTTTCAAGTCTTCATATTAATTAAGTCCAAATTGAAATCGTACATTGTCCATTTGTCGTTTTTAATGTGAGAACCATGTGTTACTAGTGTACAATGTCAAAATATTTTCCAATGTTTCCAGAATATGATCAACTATTACAGTAACATAAGAACAATTGAATCAATGTTAGAACTCCGTAAAACAATTTGATAACTTATCGTTTGTGAGACAGTGAACTAAACGAACAAAGTTGTTTACATAAGCATAAATGTATGTCAAATAATATTCACCTCTCTTAGAAATTGTCTTGAAAATAAGCCAGCTAAATAAAATTATGGTTCGATCGTCACCTTCAAATTTATTGGAAAGTAAGTCTAGAAATATGAATCATCAAGATGTTGAGTGTCTTTTTGAGAATTCCATTACTTTGTTGCTCGATATGTAACATTTTAGAAACCAATCTTTTATTGTAATTAGATTTTGACTCAAGAATTATGTTATCCCAATCAATTATACGTTTGTGTCTTCTTATATGTTTCGTGATCACTGAATGTTTCGAATCGTTCAGTCTGCAATATTTTAAATATATTGTAATACTGCAATATTTTTAATACAAAGTCGCGAAATCTTAGATTCGCGACATTGTAGTGTGTATTCAGAACAACAGTTTTGGATAAATCCCAAATATAATGTTGCGTTTTTGTTTACGACTTCAGCTATATTAAACTGACATTAAAGTAAGACATAGTAAGAGATTCACGGTTTTCTTAATGCTCCACGAAGCGTCTGCAATTATTTACGCGGCTCCGACTGCGGATATTCACGTTATATAAGACAATTATTCTTTTGACAAAATTAATGAATTTGCCGTTATAGAAAATAAGATATCAAGATTGCATATTATTCTCTGTTTATAATTAAAAAAATGAAGAATGAAAAATGAAAAATTATTATAACAATTACTTTAGAATTCAGTTTAAGATCGATTCTGTAAAGCGAGAAATAATGGCAAACATCGGCGCAAGCCGTCGAAAGGAATGTGTCGCACAAAGTCACCGTTATGAATCGTGGCACGGGGTTTAATTTAACTCACGGTATTAATTCACTCCCCCGTCTCCCTCGGCCACCCACTCCGTTCCTGCTTATAAATTTGGGGAAGCTTGACTCGCACTCGAAATAGTCTAGGAGCTCTCAGTGGTGGATGGACGGCATCGAGATGCGTATTGGATTTCAAAATGGATCATAGCTTTAATATGAAGAATATGATTGATGTTCTAATAATATAGATGTCTTATTGTCATCTCATTTGACAATAGATCGATCGCCAAGCGTTGTGCACTTCTGAATGTTATTTATGCGCGGCAGTCTTGAAGAGTTATGACGCGTGACGCGACCTGTCACTGTACTGTGTACTACAAATTTCTCTTGACGTAAAATAATGTTGTCTTAAACTGGTTGTCTTAGGCTTCTATCAAATTAGAGTGAATTGTAAAATGATAGTTTCTTGTACGTTTTTCTCATTTTTAAATATTTATTAAAGTATTATTTTCTATTTCCAAATGCGTAATAAAACAGACGTGAAAACAAAAAATAAATAAATAAAAAAGAATAGATAAATAAAATATTACGTCAGTAATAGGAGGATAAAATTACTATTAAATAATACAAAATGTATTCATTGGAGCATTTGTTTTGTGACTTCTCGAACTATTATTCCATTCACTAGCTGAAGCGATTATACATATTTGTAACGATGTAGAATAAAAAATAACACACATCCAGAAAAAAGTTTGATTAAATCAATCAAATCGTTTTTTTAACTTAATTTCTTTAAATTGAAATAAAGATACCTAAAAAATAAAAATTTATTTGATTTCAAGAAATAATGTTAGCTTTTTTAAAATAAATAAATTATTTGTTTAATTTAAACAAATAATTTTTTAATTCAAAGAAAATACTGACAGAAATATATGAAATAATTTAGTTGTTCTGGTCTTAAAAATATATTTCTTTTGTTTGAAGAAAGATTTGCATTGTACAATCAAATTTAAAAAAATTCTAATAACAGAAACAACTAAAAAATTTCTTCAAATCAAAGAAATTTTTCTTTAATTGTATAATAATACATACATTGGTTTCATTCAAACAAATTTTTTTACTCGAAGAAACTTTTTTTTGGGTGCAAATACTTTATTCAATTCATGTACCAAGAATGTATTTCGCGCATATCTAGAAACAATGATAGGTACTTCTTAAGCATTAAAGTTCAATGAGTTAATTGAGCAGGTGTCACAAAACGCTGTGGCGACCGCACGTAGTGCGCTTAGATAACTTGAAATCTAGATAAAGATAAGATAAATTACATATAAATATTTCTTTGGTAAGATAAAGGTGATTTAATTTTAAATTTATCTAGATAAAATTATATATCGTTTTAACTAGATAATTTTAAGATAATATATCTATTGAGCAAAATAATTTAAGATATAAAAACAATGTATATTTTTATTTATAAATCTTTATATATTAAAAACGAGTTGTTCAATCAATTCATTCTGACAAAAAAATGTTCCTCTTTTGATTTGAATGAATACATAAATAAAAACTAAAGTTGAAATATGTAGAAAAATATGTAACTCACATTATAATGACCTCTCTCTCTCTAACAAAGTTCTTTGTAAAAGTTTTCGGATTACTTATGTCCATTTCCTCCTATATAGATTAATTTTAATCTCAATTTAACTTATTGTTTATTTCTTTCAAGTTTTAGAAAACTAGTAAAAGATAAAGTTAAACCGAGATCAAAGTTAATACACATTGATAGAATCTTATAGTATTGGGACAATATATTTTTACATTGCACTGTTATCTTCTAATTTGTACAATTTGTTATTATCACTTCAAAAAATTTTTTTATTAGGATAGCTTGGAAGTTGAAGGTTAAAGATAAAACTTATCCTGATAGGACAACATTTATTACATTAAATGATAAAATCTTGCATAAAAATTATAATTTGGAATTATGTAGGTATATTTACAAATACAAAAATATAAATATAAAAATATAAAAATACAAATATAAAAATATTGACCTTTTATAAAATTTTAATACTGTTTGTGCAATTATTTTCGAAATAGTATTTCGGCAAAACTATGATATGGCGAATTATCTTTTAATCATATATGTGCAAAATTAAATTTAAAAAGAAATCGTTTAATTATTGAAAAAAAAATATTTTATCTGTATTATATATGAAATGTTTAGAAATATAATTAATCCATATACATGTTTATAAAAATGCACAATTATTCCTAAATTATAATGTAGAAATATTGCAGCATGAAATATTAAATATTATATCAACATATATTATATATGAAATGTTTAGAAATATAATGAACCCATATACATGTTTATAAAAATACATAATTATTCCTAAATTATAATGTAGAAATATTGCAGCATGAAATATTAAATATTACATCAGCATGGTAACATTTTAAATAAAGAATCAAATTATTTTTGAAATAATTGTAAAATATTTATACCTCAATTTAGATTTGTTTAATTTTTGACAAATATTTAGAAATTTTATTTCGACAAAACTGCTGCGTTTTGACATGTTATAACTCTTAGTGTAATTATTGCAAAATTTTCGCCATTTTATAATGCTATTATTGTGCAATATTTGCATAATGAACCTATCGGAGTTCATATTCGTTGTTCATATTAACTTAGATAATTTGATAAAGATAACACTTTTATATAAGATAAAAATAGAAATAATTTATATTCTAATAAAGTGGCTAAAGAAAATGTGTAAAGTCATTTCTTCATCTAAATAATTATCTAAATTATTTTATATAGATAACGGAAAACACTGGCCGCACATATGCAAGCGTTTATATCGCGTTTCATAATTCGCGTTTCGCTCCGCGTCGGAATCAAAGTAAATCAAACCGACAAGTCAAATCTGATGAAGATAAAGACGGTAAAATGTAAATTAAAAAAAAAATGTAAGGGAAAGTATGAAAATAAATGAATTTTTCATTCATTCAACGATCTTTATTTAGAAAAAGGGATGTCTGACTATATTAGTCTTTCTCTACTGAGAGCCAGTGAAAGAAGTTATTCAGCTCAAATAGGTAGACGGACAATATCTGTATGTAACATGCTTGTTTATATCAATATATTGAAAGTATACGAGTGAAAAGATTTATAAAAATAATGTTTAATTATATTTATTTCTTATAAAAATACAAGTAGAAAAAATTGAACGGTCAGACAATGTAAAACAATGTATAATTTTGATTGTATTATTAATTTAATTCTAAATGTTCATAATTGTTGATAAACATGATGAAATAATATGAAAAACTCATATTTTGAAAGAGAAGAAAAAGTTTCTAACATTTATAGAATTAGATTAGATAGTTTGGTCAGTCAAACATATCGTGTGGATTAATAAGAGTTCCTCGTGGCTCCACTTTTAGCAGGTTAATGGCGTTCCAGCATTTGCGATCGGAGGCACTCTGGACCACTTGATGACGACAGCACTCACATGCGTGCGCACAGACACACATTCACAAATCACACATACACATACACATATACACACACATACACACTGTGTCGTGTAAGGTGGGAAAGAATATACAGCCAGAGAAGATGTAGCGAGAGATAAAGATGCGTGTGTATGTTACTTGGAGCGGAATTCGTGTTACAGCGCGACGGGGTCCACGTGATGATTGGGCGGGGATTCGTACGATAACGAGCCGTTGGATGCGATCCCGATGAGCCTTCGCAGTGAACTGTTTCGCTGGAGACTACGCGACAATATCCTGCACTACGTGTTGCCTCTATAGTTAGATACACCTTGCGCCCCACCCACCCGGGACTCGTCGTCGACGAGAGCATCGGGTATCCGGATCGGCATCGGGAAGACGATTACGAAAAGGCTTCACGCATATCGTTGCCCCTTGTCTTACTTTTCACAGGGAGCCGACAAAGGGAAGTGTCTCGCAAGAAGAGGAAGTATCCACAAACGAAGTTAGGTCGTTTGTTCCATGACAACAGAGGTCTTGTGTTAAAAATGATTACAAATATTGGGATGTATTAAGATATTTAAGCTGAATAAATAAATTTTTTTACAAACTTTTAATAGAATTAAAAAAAAAAATTAATTAAGTGAGCTTTATTTAACTCAAGTACTTTATATATCTTTGGACATTAAATATTTAAAAATTGAATTCCGAATTTATATTAATGATATGTTATTCACGCAACAAGAAAAGAATTCGTTAAGTAACTTCGTTAAATAATATGAAAATGATTTCATTAGCGCGCATTTCACAGTTTAATTTTATATAGGGAAAGATGGGGCAAGACAGTGTACTTAAGATTTAATGAATAAAAGCTAGGTTTTCATAACCAACGAATCATCTTTACTTGTTAAATATTCTTTGAATATATATCATTCAATATATAGTTAAAATAAAATTTGCAGAGAATTATAAATTAGAAATTTTTTTTTAAATTAAACAGGCATTTCTCCCGATCTTCTTCCCATTTTCATCAGCACCACGGGTGGGGTAAGATGAGGTATCCCGTGGGTAAGATGGGATATACATACTTTACAAGCATACTATAATTTAATACTAATATCACAAGTAAAAAAATGAGATAAAATCATAAGAAAATCGTAAAAAAAAAAAATTATGGTTTAACTCAATAACGCAGCTGCCTACTTCGCTGGTTCATGGGTAACTTTCAACGACCGAAGGCCACATATATGCATATGCTCGATTGTGATTTCTGCATTCGAATCGCGCGATACATGGGGATACCTCATCTTACCTCGCCACCCTGTCTTGCCCCACCTTCTTCTAATTATTTTGCACTTCACTGAATGGATCCAGCACATTTGCCGAAACATTTTATGGTATAAATACACGAGGAAATTCAAGAATTTCTTTAATAACATACACAATTTAAAAGTAACTATTTAAAAAAAAGCAATAAATATGGTGATTATATGTATATACAGAAAAAGATTTAACCATTGAAATTAAAATATAGTAACTAACATAAGATGTATCCTTAAAATAGAAATATCTAACGTTATTGTTGGCAAAGCTTAATTTATTCATTATTAAAAAGTAGCAGATATAGAAAAAATATTCGCTGCTAGAATTAAATATACGTGGTGGTGTAAACAATTGTGACTCGAATGCGCAGTTTTATGCGCGTAAGATAAAACAGTTATCACTTTCTTAGTAATCTGTGTTAAAGTACTCTTTTAATTTTAACTTCTTCGTGTGCCATACGCTTGTAACAGCGCGTAGGCGATCTCTCCTGCATATATCATAGATATATGGGACCTACAGTTTTAACGCCGGTTCCGAACGGCCTATTAGGAGAGGTTTTCCTGGGCAGAGTTACTCTCGGTGGTTTGCCATTGCCTTCCGAGAGGCAGCGATCGAATAAAAACAAATATGTTTTGGAATCAGTGGGATTAATTTTAACTAATAAAGTTATATATCATAGCAAATGTATTTCATTTTTAATAGTTCACTTTTAGCAATGACAAAAAATTCGAACTATAATAACTATTAATATTTAATTGATATTTTTAAGTTATTTCTTTCCACATAGTTTAATGTAGAATACGATAATAGAAAAGTAAATTATCGAATTGTCCGATTTATTTATTTTGTAAATTCAAGACTGTTGGTTTTTAAAAGTTAAAATTATTTGTGTATGAAGAGAGAGAGAAAATGTATTTAGATTAATTTTTATTGTAATCTAGATATATGCAAAAAATATTTCTCACAATCAGTAGAGCTTTAAAATTGTAATTTTTACATGAAAAGGAACTTTCAGAAAATTTTCATCTTCATGAATGTTTTAAAAGATTATAAAAAATAAATATATACATAAATATAAATGGTTTAAAAAACTTTGCAAATTTTGATCATCTCGTTCTTTCATACGAACAGATGTAAAAAAAATAATAAATTTGTGAAATAGATCTTAAAATATTAAAATATTGCAGTTACTCACTGTGAAGGTATAGAATCCGTCAGGTACCGGTTGGCCGCCGAATTTAATGCTAAGGGTGTAATCTCCCGCATCGGCAACAGTGTAGTAAATGTTAACTGTGCCATCGCCGTTGTCTTCTATGTCAATGTCAACGACTTCACTGAAATCATAGACCGACACGTATTATTCAGAGATTAAAATATAGAACGGAGATCCATTCAAGAAATTTTCACGCATATTTTCATGACGCAACTACTACTTCATTCAAGAATAAGTTATACACATTTCATGTACATTCTCGCAATTCTGTTATTTCTCTAATTATTCAGATTTTTCGATCTCTAGTAAAGAAATTTATAAACTTTCTTTTTTCGTAAAAAGAAGTCAAATTTAAGTTCTATATCCATGTTTTTATAGCAAAGAAATGAGATTTAGTTGTCAGAACAATAAAAAAATATTTTAAAGCTCCACTGAGAAACTTTTTTCGCGTACATCTAGATTGCAATGTACCTAATTATCTGAATACTTCTCTCCATACAAAAAAATTTAATTTTTAAAAACTGACATTCTTGTAAAATATACAAAATAAACAAATCGGATATAATAATTCACTTATATATTTTTGTGTGCCGCATTAAACTAATTTAATTTAAGTATCATTTCATATTAAGTATATATCATTATTTGTTACAGGACACAGGTTGGTATTCATAATCGAATCTTATTTCAAGACCTTATTTATTTCGTTTTGAGTCTTAAGATGCTAATACGGCTTTGTGATTGGCTGATAACATCTTAAAACAGTACTTGAGATAATCTTAAATATAAGAATTGAATATCGGTCACAGTCTTAATATATGAAAAGTAATTAGAAAATTGTGTTTATTATAGGAAATACTAGACGTAACGTGGCATCTTGTCACCTGGTATACTTGGAATAAAGAATTTGGCCCGTTCTGAAATGTCTTTTCTGACAGAAGACACCTTTTGCCAACTCGAGCAACATGAGATATCACAGATGAATTATGAGGTAACAGCTGTGTACACTACTGTCAACGTTCAGAATGCATTTATAGTTGATTTGATCCGAGTTGTGACAATCTTTTGGAGGGCACGCGCCCAGTTATGTGTAAGCGCATACGATATATAGGTGGGATAGGAAGTACACGTTTCTCTCTTGAAATCCCGACATATTCACGTACATAATTGCAGATGCTTTACACTATCAATTTCAACAGTATAACAAACAAATTTAATTACAAGAAATTTGAGTCTTAGCAAGTAGTCTTAATAACAAATTAGGAAATGATTACACAATATAAACGAAATGCCTTATCAGTCATAGCTAGATCTTAATGCCGATATTTATTGTGTGATTTTATATACTTTTTCAAGTTCACGAAACTGCGCGCCAAATAAAGGAGAGTATATACATATAAATGGCCAAAATTTATCATTCAAACAGAAACCTAAAAACTAATTCCACAGTGTTTCTTGATAAATGTGAAAAAGAAAAATAATATTTATAATGCCAGGGAAAATTGCTGATAACAATAAAATGTCATACAAAATACATAATGCATATATGTATACGTGATATTATGTTACAATTTTCTTTATTTCTATAATGGTCAGGATTGTATATATTTTAATATATACTCAGTATTTACGCTCATTTTCAGATGCATTTTGTATACGGACTTATATACAACAGCAATTTTTAATAAAAAAATATTAAATTTTTTAAAATCACTCCGTCTAATTCAGGATCAATGATGAGGATATGATGATTACTGGTTCCACTTTTTTGGTTTCAGTATTTTTTTGTTTTTTAAATTATTTTTTATTTTATTTATTAAAGTATATAAAATCAAATTGTTTAAATAATTATTTTGATGACGTTTCTGAGAATAATGAATATTAATTTTCACATACTGCAATGAATAAAACAAAAATATAATATATATACTATATATAATATATATAATATATATAATATATATACTACAAAATATAATATATATACTATACATTGAGAAAAAAATTCCTAAATTTTAATAAATATTTATTTGAATAGTACTAATGAAATATTTACTTACGGTACATAAATATTTATTATACTTTATATGAAAAAATGATACTTAAATTAAATTAGTTTATTAGATTTCTGCTCGGGGCAAATTTTAGCTATTTTTATATATCCTTCTTTCTTGGTCTTAAAACACAGTTTCAAGTTGAACAAAAAATAGTAATATCATGTTATTAAATTGAAAGTCAATTTAATAATAAATAATGCTAAATAAACAAGCATCTAAATATGAGAACCTTTTCTCCCCTAAAAGAAATCATTATTTTTCTAATTGTGTAAGTTATCATTTAATTTTGTTGTAAAATTAAATCAGAAACCTTATTAGTTCTGAGGATTATTTTGTAATATTTACTTTCACTGTATAATTATGCACTCAGAAAAATGTTTGGTATTTGTAAATATAATTGGGTGATAAAATAATTATGGTTAAGAGCTATATATATATATATAGGGGAGACTGGGGCAATTCGTTACGTTTTTTTTTTTCTTTTGCGTCTCCTGAGTCTTGTATTCATTAAAAAANAAAAGTTGGACGGTTTGAAAGGTTGAACCTTCCCCTTCACAATGCCGTTATAGATAAAATACGGAAATGTACTTGTTTTTAATTACATATAAAAATGTCGACCAGTGCCAAGTATTTCGAATAACCCCAAGCACGGGGTAATT
>QKQZ01007864.1:0-12451 GCA_003595255.1 Solenopsis fugax | reverse complement strand
TGCAAAAATCAATTTTGCAACTAATTGTTATAAACAAATTATTAAAAATTGACTGTAGAGGAAAACTGATTGCGCCAATCGATTTTACGGAAAAAATTACTAAAAATATATATATGATTTTATTAATTGTTATAAACAAATAGTTGTTATAAACAAATTAGTTGCCAAATTGATTTTTGCAATGTGCTTTTTATGTCAATATAATGTTTTTTTACGTTTTGGTCCTATTTCCAATTGTTATTTTTTAGTTATCTTTGCTGGACTGGTCGTGAGTTAAAACGTAAAGCAATTTGCAATTTGTTCTGTAACCAATATTCACATTAGACTGTGAAACCTTGGCCAATTCATTTCCAATGTAAGCGCGATAATGTAAGCGTGCAATCATTGACTCGTAATATTGGCAGCATATTAACGTTTCTCTTATAACCAATATTCGCATTAGATTGGGAAACCTTGGCCAATGCACTTCCAATATAAGTGCAATATCGTGCAATTATTGACTCGTTTCATTGGCAGCACATTAATGTTTCTTTTATAACCAATATTTGCATTAGATTGGGAAATCTTGGCCAATGCATTTTCAATATAAATCCAATATTGTATATTAATTTGCGCGCAATATTACAAATACATGTGCAATTAATTCTATGACCAATATTGGCTTTTCATTGGGAAATATTGGCCAATGTACTCCCAACATAACCAATGTTTCGCCAATGTAAACCAATGTAAAGCCAATGTATTGTGTTACTAGGGGGGTGTGTTAGCTAAATTCCGACAAAATAAACAGTTTATTAAAACACTTCTTTATTCATAAAAAACTTGAAATTACAAAAAAATTGTTTAGTACGTTGCTTAAGAGGTTCTTTCTAAGCCTTATTATTCAATATAATCCCCGTTTCCTGCGATCACTGCTTCGATCTTTTTTTGCCTGAAGTACGAGCAACTCTCTTCAACTGCTCCTTGTCCAAATTTACGAATGCTGCCTCAATAGCATGAAGGGTTGCCACGTTAGGGTTCCTTGTTAAATACTCTTTTAATAACGCTCCAAACGTAATAATCTAGGAGAGGTTTAAGGTCTGGACTATTGGAAAACCAGAATTTCTTGGACCAAAACGCATTCACGGTATCGGCCAGTTTTACACTAAATGGCTTGTGTGAACCGGTGTGTTGTCTTGTTGAAAAATGTCTCAGGTCCTCTTCAACGATCGGAGGTGGCCTAACTCATCCCCAAAATGGTCGCCAATTTCCTAAGCGACATTCTTGGGTCTTCTGAAATGAGCTCTTGAGCTCTTTGGACGACAGCCGATGTCTTTGCAGTCTTCTCTTTCTCTCGAATGACTTTGCCTCGCCGAGTTAGCAGAATCTTCTTCGGAACTCTCCGCGTCCACATACTCTTGCACGATGTCGTAAACGGGTACCCAAAGAACCGAATAATTGCAGTCGACGAACATTCGGCTCAAAGCGCTTCAATTATCTCCGCTCTTCAATTGTATTCCGTACTTGGTCTTATTAACTCGGACATTTTGAGATTATATATTATATGTTCTACACATACATCTGACTTATCCGAGCACCAACAATCATCTACTGCGAAAGTCACATGTAGCGAGAAATTCGAATTAAATTTTTTCCGGATTTAGCTGACGCACTCTTTTATAGTTATATATTTCAAAAAAGTAGTACCAGTAATATTTAGAATATTTAATTTAAAATTGGTAAAATTATTAATTATTGTTCTAATAACACAGGGCTCCGTTCTTTTATGTTGTTTGAATAAAATTTATCATTTCCTATGTATTTTTGCGCGCTGAACACGAATCCGGCAAGCAAATTGCTCCATCACGTCAGGTTTTTGAGAAAAGTGTGGTTAAAAGTGTAAAAAACGACGTTTTTTGACATATTCGTGATTTTTTTAGCAAAGTAAATTTTTTTTTCTACTTTTGCTTACGCCATCTTAAAGTGTCAACTTTTACCTTTAAAATAGATTTTTTTCTAACGCCATACGTTTTTCTTTTACCGACTTAATCTTTGTGTAGTCACGTACGTCACAACCAACACATTTAACCTCATTTTTCTCAAAAATTTGACGTGATAGAGCAATTTTCTTACCAGATTCGTGTTCAGCGCGCAAAAATACATGGAAAATGGTAACTTTTATTCAAACAACGAAAACCACGTCAGCCTGTAAAATATTGGTCATAGCGTGACTACACACTACACAGAGATTAAGTCGGTAAAAAAAAACGTATGGCGTTAAAAAAATCTATTTTAAAGGTAAAAGTTGACATTTTAAGATGGCGTAAGCAGAAGTGGAAAAAAAATTTACTTTGCTAGCAAAAAAATCACGAATATGTCAAAAAACGTCGTTTTTGACACCTTTAACCATACTTTTCTCAAAAACCTAACGTGATGGAGCAATTTGCTTGCCGGATTCGTGTTCAGCGCGCAAAAGTACATAGGAAATGATAAATTTTCTTCAAACAAAAAAACCACGGAACCCTGTGTAATTAAAGGTATATTAAATGTAAATTTATTTTGTTCATTAAAGATTAAATTAGCAAAATATAAAAAGATAATTAAAAGTCCACTAATTATTATTTTAAAAAAATGTAATGGAAAAAAATATAGGGCAGAGTGGGCTAAATCGGACCATGTTCCAAATAGGACCTTTTTAATTTAAATGAATACGGTTAAGCAGATTTGCGTGTGATTTGTAATATAAAATCCTTATAAGACACCGAACATGTGACAGCAGTTTAACAGTTCTTTATCATAACATGTTATTCATAAAATACACGCGATATATATTTTTAGCCATCGTGCAAAAATTAAAAAAAAATCCTTGTAAATCATTATTTAAAAGGTGTTAAAATTTTGAAAAGCAATTGATTTAAGATAATTAAAGAGTGTAGAATTTCCGAAACATATCAAGCGTTTTGTGATTACTTCTGCGGTTTATTGTAAAATTTGTTCTAAAATTCGAAAGGACTTGTGTTCAAATCGGATTTTTACATCGGAATTGCAACCTGATCGTAGCACTGATGATTGGGCGAACAAATCTGGTCCTAGAAACGTTAAATTAGTAAAATATTATAAGTCATCAGACTCAGAATAATTGAATTTTATTGATTTCAATCCTAATTATATAATAACGATATCATAACATGATCAGTCTAATTATATAAACTATCATTAATTTTTTTCTTTTTAATAAAATTTTTATTTTTGACTGTCAAATTGTTCGTTTTTACTCAATACTAAAAAAAATATTTACAAAAATAAAGGCCTTTCTACGAGCCACTACAGTTGTTTGTGCGTACAAATTAATGAAATCTATTATTCACAATATTTCATACGTTTCGATCTTCTTAATGGATTCTCTTCAGTGAACCGCGTAAATTATACATATGTTACATCCGTAAAATGAAGTTTTTTGCTTCCTCCCGCTTCAAGCAAGCTCAAGAAAGTCAAGCGTTCGGAAATTGATTATGTCCATCATAGTCTGAAGATGGAGTGTCAACGTCCGTACAAATGTAGTGTACAAATTTATTGTATAAATTGTATATAGGCCAAACGGGCAGTCAACTACAAAAAAGAATTGGGGAACATATAAATCACATCCGAAGAGATACGACTCAAACGTTTGTGATTACAAAACATCGCTTAAGGTTCAACCACGATTTTGATTAGAACAATGTTTTAATACTTGATAAAGAATTTGATAAACAGCACTAAACATCTTATATCAGAAATAATTTTCATAAAAAAACAAAAGTCAGGGTTGAATCTTCAAAGCGATACCGATTTATTCCATCCTATCTACAGCAATATAATAGATAGCATCTCATAGATACTGAGTTCCTTATTAAACGTGAGACAGCGAGATGAACGTGGTGGGAAGAGCTCTTAATTCTATGTGTTAACTCTTTCCACATCATTTTTATTTTGTCCTTATATCGATATGGGCTCGTTGTCTCACCACTCGGCTTGCCCGCGTTCTGTTTTTATGTTTTTAAAATTACTAACTTCGTTGTTTTAATAATTTGACCTTCCATCTTCAAACTATGACGGACATAATCAATTTCCAAACGCTTGATTTTTTTGAGCTTGCTTGAGGCGAAAGGAGGCAAAAAACTTCATTTTGCGGATGTAATATATAATTTACGCGGTTCTGAAGAGGATCGAAACGTATGAAATATTGTGAATAGATCTAATAGATTTCATTAATTTATACGCACAAACAACTGGATCGTAGAATGGCCTTATTTTTGTGATTATTTGATTAATTCATTTGAGCCAGAGATACTTTGTAATTTATTAATAAAAAATATATATTAAAATCTTTTAAAATTCTAACAGTCAGTAAAAATAAAGTTTCCGATTTGGAACCACTGGTTCCAAATTGGATTGGAAAAAGCGTTTTTACATTTTCCATTATGGTCCAACACAGGTGAGAAATACGTCAAAAGGTCTGAAGCAGAGAATGAAGGGAATTAAATTATCTTTCCACCTTAAGTTTTACGATCGGACTTTATTTGCGCCTTATACAGAGCAAAAATTGCAAATAGGTCCGACTTACCCCACTCTCCCCTATAACTAAAGGATTGAATAAATTAATAAATGATAATAAACAAATTATTAGTCTGTATAAATAATTAATATAAAAATTAGAGAAATTGGATGTATATATTAATATGTCTCGAATTCATCGACTCGGGTAAAAGAGGGTCGGTCTGCTGACTCGCTAAAGCTTGAACTTGGCGAGTCGCGACCGCGCCTCTTGATGTACATGTTATCATGTACATGTTACCATGCAAATGTTACCACAATAACATACTTTTGCAGTATCAATGTATATACACATGTATATACTTTGACACTGCAATGTATATACATAGATTATGAAAAAAAATATTTAAAAAAATTGCGCACCGACATCGGCATAATATCCAAATGATAAGATCGGCCCGACATTGTATGCCAGTGTTGAGCCGACATTGGTAACCGACGTTGGCCCAATGTTGTATGCCAATGTTGAGCCAACATTGGTATAAGAATTTTTATTTAAATTTAAAAAAATTGTTTTTTAGTTTTTGAACAAGATCTAATTATTCTTTCGCATATAAGATTCTATTTTACTAATTAAAATTATTATTTTACAATTTTTAAAAACGCATCGGCGGAATTCGAACCTAAGAACCTAAGATTTCGGCACAATAACCTAATACACTAACCACTAAGCTAATCGTACATACACTTGTGATATTGTTAATAAAAAGTTATATTTGAAGTAAAGCTGATTTGAACAGGAAGGAACTTGCGTCTTGAGTACCGCGCGAATACTTTCACTAGCCCTTTGATTATTTATAGCTTTAGATATTTTTAATATAAACTATATAAATAATTAAAACCTGTTTCTGCTCATAGCCAGACCAGTAAAGATAGTAAAAAAATAACAATTGAAGATAGTACCGGAGCATGAAAAAACATTATTGACGTAAAATGCGCGTTGCAAAAATCAATTTTGCAACTAATTGTTATAAATAAATTGTTAAAAATTGACTGTAGAGGAAAATTGATTGCGCCAATCGATTCAACAGGAAGAATTACTAAAGAAACATATATATGACGCTTTCTTAATTGTTAAAGTTGTCATAATTGTTATAAATAAATTAGTTGTATAATTAATTTTTGCAACGTGCTTTTTATGTCAATAATGTTTTTTTGTTTTTTTTTGTTTTATGTTTTTTTTAATTAAGTATATGAAATGTATATACATTTAATATTGTGCGCTGCAGTATATATAATACATATGAAATACATTAATGAATATACGGGTTATGTACTATAATGTACATTCAAATAATGTATTTGAAATGTATGTACATTTAATATGATGCGGTGTATATACATACGCAATACATTAATGGATATACATATTATATACCATAATGTATATTTAAATTATGTATATGAAATGTATATACATTCTACAGGGTGTCCCTGAGCACTGTAGCAAACTTGTCACGAGGAGGTAGAAGGGATCGAGATAAACGAAAAAGTCTTATAACTTTTTGCGATATTCGCAATAATTTTCGCGTTATAAAATATTAAAGTCAGACGAATAAGAGCACGCGGAGAGACAAGCGGTCGCCTGCCGCTCCCACCGCGTCGGCATTGCGGCCCAGCAGTAGGCGACGGTGAGCATGGCGCCATGCTATCCTTCCCCTCGCCGCGCGCTGCTCGCAGGCGCCTACTGCCGGGTCCCAATGCCGACACGGGCTGTGTTCGTAAATATACTGCCAGTACTGACAGTACTGAAAACTCATTCGGTTATTTGTACGCAGCGCACTGTGACAGCATCTAGTAACATTAATGACGTCATAAATGGTAGCCATATTTGCACTACGACTACTGCAGCTCAGAGGCCAGTAAAATACGAACACAGCCGCGGTGGGCGGCCCTACGGCTCAAGCGGGCGACCGCTTGTCTCTCCGCGAGCTCTTATTCGTCTGACTTTAATATTTTATAACACGAAAATTATTGCAAATATCGCAAAATGTTATAAGACTTTTTCATTTATCTTGATTCCTTCTACCTCCTCGTGACAAGTTCGCTACAGTGCTCAGGGCACCCTGTATATACAGGATATTATTTTCACATAATGGAGAAAAAATACATATACATAGAATGTCCGATGTTATGTGGGAATGATCGAGCTAAAGATTATAAAATAAAAAAAAGATAAATAGATTATTATTTTGCTTGAAAACTGTAAAGAGTTTCATATGAAAATAAAAGTAATTAAACAAGAAGTAAAAAGGGGACGAGAAAAAAAGAATCCTAGACTAGTGAGCTTTCTCTACTCATTGTTTATTTTCAATATCTACTTTAGGCCCATAGTAGAACAAGTACTATATTTGCGATAAAAATGTGTCTATTTCAAATTCAATAAGTAGACTTTAATATAGTAACTTTTAAAAAAATTGTGACTCGTGTCCTTTCTACATTGGTCGATTTATCTAAAATTACCTCCTATTAAAAATAAACAAAATAAAATAAAATCTTTCTATTATTTAAATAATAAATAAAGATGAAGTCTCTCAAAGAATCACGTGTTTCCAGGTAGAGTGAAGCAATTTTTATTGAATAAATATAATGTGAGTTTTCGGAATAATTAATCAAACTCAATACATGCACATGCAAATAATAAGGAAATATAATTAGTTAATGACACAATCTAATTAAGAAGTTTAAAAAAGTAAAATTAAATTTATTTATTTATTCAGATAAACGAATAAAGAATAATAAGTTAATGTGAATGTTTTGACTTTACTAACAAGTGGAGAATCCAAAGTAGAAATGCATTTTTAAAATATAGTTTGTTGCAAAAGATAATTCTTTGTACCTGTATTAAGAATATATGTAGTCATCGTAATGATTTTACGAAAATTATTATTTGTATTTCCATTATAATATTACATGCATCATCGATATAAAGTGTAATATATTAATTAATCGGATATCAGTAACATGTCAAAAGAGAAAATCGAAAGAGGAATTTTCTGAACCTTCTTTAACTAGTATCTTCTCCACAAACGACTCCAAACTGATATTCAAATTCTTCCTCTTTGAGGCGGGTCGCAGGTAAGCTTTAGCAGTGCTGCATCTCAAACCATCTCTCAAAGTACCGAAAGTATGCGTAAAACCAGTCTGATTTGCGCCATTCACATCGCGCACTTTGTATCCCAACTCTTCCCCGGAGTGAACGATGTAATTGGCTATCGGTGGAATATACTTAAAATGTTCCACTGTCAAGTATCCGTTTTTTCTGTGATAAGGCGAGTCGATGAGTTCCTTAATTCTGATATCTTCGGACTTCTTAAAATACGGCAGAATGCTCTTGTAATCCCATCCCACGTTACCGAGAGTCGCCCAGAAATCGTAGTCCCTTTGGTTACCGCGAATGTAAATCATCGCATTTAACACGCTGCTACCACCTAATACCTTAAGAATGGATTATTTCAAAATAATCCCTGATATCTTCCATGATACAGTAGGGGAAAAAATGTAAATTTTAATAATGCACGATACAAAATCGAGAGCGCGTTTAAACTTGAAAAAAGTAAATGTATTAATAACTTTATCATTTTAAAAGCCATTTTTTATAAAGCAAGATATCATGTGAACAAATTTTATTCTGCACTTTCGTTTTGTAAAATGATTTCGCTGGTTATACCAACGATAGCAGGTTATTCTATGGAGTTAGTTCTTTATTATATCGGTTATCAATGTATTATGCACTTATCAATTACTATAAATTCTTTAAGATAATACCTTGCCACGTGGCCACTTGCATCGATGATTATGCATCGCCAAACAATAATTGGGCGACGACTTCGTTTCGAAATCCCAATCCATATACGTATGCTGCAGAGTATAATAAGACCAGGGCACATCGGACCAAGGCACTTCGTCGACGCCGGCTTCGAGCAAAAGCACAGTGCGATCTTTGTCCTCCGACAATCGACTGGCCAATACAGCACCTGCTGATCCTCCGCCGATTATCACGTAATCGTATTGAGCCAACAGTTTTTCCATTGGCATTGTTTGTGGACGATTCTTTTTGTCCGTAATGTCTGGACGCATATTAACAATAAAATATCCCAATATCATGAAGAAAAGCTTCGAAGCTAGGGACATGACCAATAGTATATGATACTGCAATAAAAACGTGATGTTGGATTTGTCACTCGCCATATAATAATTCTATCATTGGAACAGTTACTCTTAATATATTATTTTACTATCATATTAATATTAACAGACGAAGCTGCTGCAGCTTGACTCATCGCATGATGTAAATCTATAATGTGTATCTAAGGATATATTCCCTTAAGTAAAAAAGAAATTTAATTATTTCAAGAAAATATTTACTTTAAGATAAAAACAGATACAAATTTCAAAAAAATTTCCGAATGTTATAATTTTTTATGGAAGTCTTTCATGATATTGAATAACCTAAAATTGATGAATTCAAAATGGTAGGATCAGTGACCGTTGAAAATTATATCATGTTTGAATTTTAGCAAAAAATTATAGGGTAAAAGGTCGAAATCGAAATTGCACCACTTTTGATATAAAGGCTCATAACTAAGAAATTATGAGGAATATTTTTAATTTTTTTACGTCATAATAAAGTACATTTCTTTCATATTTATTTTTTTTCAGAATTTTATGTATTGTCATAATTTTTTAAATGAAGATTTTTAATAAGCCTTTAAATAGTGCAATTTAGGCAACCTGTCTTCTAAATCGCATCATAAGTTAATATTCCACTTTTTAGGACAAAATGACACTTTTTCTGCTAGATTCTTTCTGCTCGAGCAAAAACTCGTTAGATAAACATAATTTTATTAATATTATGAAGAGTAAGACAAATAGCACTAACACCAAGCTAGCACTCTTTATCCAACGCATTCGTGAATATATCATCTCTTTTTGTTTTTCGATTGTAACGCCATTTGCGAAAAGACCTATCAACTACTGTTGCACACAATTAATGCTCTGCTTGCCATCGTTTACGTGCGCTAAGCGAAATTTGTACACGTACAGCTGTTCAGAAACGAAATTTTTTTGTTTGGCTTTTAATTGGAATGGCACACAGTCAGTGTTGTTCGTTAGTCTTCTGCACTTGGGGAAGTTCTCATTTCATACATACGAGCTACAAAACGTCAGTAAATGACAAAAGTTAACCTCGAGTGACATATCCACGAGCCGAAAATAAATGAATTTTTAATTTTTTTTTTCAATTTTCTCGTAAACTCTTTCTTACCTAAGTTTTTATTGGTGTGTATTTTTATTCTATAAAAGGATTTTATGATCTGTCAAGCCAATTCGAAGATTAAAATAAACTGTAATGCATTGGTAATTCCCATTAGTTTAGCATCCTCTTAAGGATTAAAAAATATCGATAAAATATTTCGCAAACAATTATTTGTCATTTTTTATTTACGGTTTTATTCAAAATAAGTGCAACGGTTACTTCATTGTCACAATAAAAATGCGTTTGTTATAAATAAAACAGTTTTTCATTTTTTTAAATGTTTAATTTCAAATTTTAATGAAAAATTTTTTAATCTACATCATTCGGGTCAAAATGATTTAAATTGGATTTTTAATGCGTGCTGTTTAAACATACAATCGCTTAAACCATCGTTATATCGTGATTAATAAAAAAAGAATCAAGATGATTTTCTATATAATTGATAATCTCATAGGGTCAACCGTGGCCCAACAGAAGTGCTAATCGATTAAAACTTTATGTCCAAAACCCATAGATATAATTGAGAGTTAAAGATATAAATGTGATTTAATTCACAAAAGCAGTTGTGTGATTTATAATACTATGCGTCTAGTCTACGATATTAAATTATACAATTGGCATTAAATTCCTGAAATTGAATTGATATGCCATTGCATTATGGAACTTTTTTTATGGATTGAACGTTGCTTCTATATATTGTTATTTAAAGCTGGCTTGAATAGGGTTGGGTAATTTAAAGATTTATAAAAATGTTATTTATAAATTTTACATCGCAAACCTTTTCCAAATATTTTTTGTTATTCTAGTTAATCCTATTGAAAACGTGATTTTTTTAAATCAAAATGATACTTTTATTTAAATTTTATTTAAATTTTTTTATACACGTAATAAAAAGTATACTTTAAATAAACAAAATAACAACAAGAAAGTGATCAATTTGTAATTTATCAAATATTCGCAAATATTTTCGTACATGTACTAATGTCATATACATATGTATTCATCTGGGTTTAGAACATCTGTGTCCTAATATTCAGACACAATTTGTCCCAATTCATATTATATACAATTGTTCAATTGTATATAATATGACAATTAATTTGCTGATATTAAAAAAATATAAAAGAAAGTAAAAACGATGATAAAGTTAATAAATTTATTTTTATTTAAGTGTGAATAACATAATATATAATTAGTAAAATAATATCATACTACAAAATTTCTTTAATTTTGTTTCTTTATGATTTTTTTTAGTCATCTTTATTCGAATAATACTTTTCAAATAATTTTAAGAATGTTAAACATTGCACTTGCTTTTGTTATAGAAACTCCTTTATTTCTTCTAATGTTTTGTAAATATTTTTTTTTTTATATTTTCCTTTTTCTTTTAACATTTTATATAATTTGCAAATTATAAAAATCTATTTTAAAGTAATTCCCATTAGTTATTATTATTAAACATTATTATAAAAACACAAATAATTTTTCCATACGTTATTTTAAGAAAAATCAAAATAATTTCTAATTATGACACAATAATTAATTAATTTTTTTATGAATACTTTCCTTTTTCTTTTAACATTTTATATAATCTGCAAATTATAAAAATCTATTTTAAAGTAATTCCCATTAGTTATTATTATTAAACATTATTATAAAAACACAAATAATTTTTCCATACGTTATTTTAAGAAAAATCAAAATAATTTCTAATTATGACACAATAATTAATTAATACTATAAAGTCCATACTACAGATATTAATAATTTATTGAATTATCAACAAAGCAATAAAATTATTGAATGATTACATCAATGAAAAACAGTTGAGATATCTTGAATGAATTAACAGCACAACAATATAATGAAATGTTGATCACTTGTTGAACAATAATATAAAAAACACAAATAATTTTTCCATACGTTATTTTAAGATTAAAATCTTTATTATTATACATTCAGGCCATCAAACATGTGGACGGACATTGGGACAGCCATAAGTTTAGCTAGTACCAGTATCCGGATATTAAAATATTAATTATATAAAATCAAAATAAAAAACCTATAGAATGTACTCAAAGGATCATTTTTAACCCTAGCTCCCCACACATATTTTTGGTTATCTTTCTCCCCACCTATGGATTTATGGGACCCTGTAATTTTGACATATATATTTCTGAACAGAAAGCATATTTTTTTAGTTCATAATATATGAAATCAATACCTAAGAATTTGATGAAGACGGTAAACGAGACCCGAATCAAAAATAGTTTATTCTCAAGTAATTACAATTTTTTAAAAGAATTGTGTTGCACAAAATCGCAAAAAATGAGTACTCGCGTAGGGTCTGTCAGATCCATATGTAGGGAGTTAGGGTTAATTAAAATATAAAAACATTTTTAAAAGTTAATTAAGAGGACCTTTTTTCTATGTTACAAAAATCACTTGCTCTTTAGTAAAAGAATTAAGGACTAAAGTCATCTTATATAACTTGACCTCATATAATAGGGGAGACCAGGGCTATTCGTTGCAGTTTTTTTTTCTTTTGCGTTTCCTTTCGTATTCATTTAAAAAAAAAAGTTGGACGGTTTGAAAGGTTGAACCTTCCCCTTCACAATGCCG
>QKQZ01007853.1:0-29904 GCA_003595255.1 Solenopsis fugax | reverse complement strand
TTGTTAGGAATTTTGGAAGACTATTTTCTTTTTTCAAGAAAGGTTTCTTCTAGGTATTTTTTTTTACATTTTTCTTTATTTTAAAAAAGATTTTTGTCAGGTAAAACACTTTTGTGTTCTAATGAAATACTTGGCTAATTGTATGATGATCTAATCTTTGTTTTGGAATAGTTTAATATTTAATATTTAAAATGTTTTTGTTTAGATTACTTTTATTTAATTCTTTATTTTAAAAAAAAGTTTTGTTAGGAATTTTGGAAGGCTAATGTACAACACTTTTTTAAAAAAGGGTTTTTGTTAGGAATTTTGGAAGACATACGACACTTTTTTATATACTTGGCGTACATTTTTTTTTTTTTTAAAGATTTTTGTTAGGGATCGGAAATAACTGGTGATAAAAGAATTTAGAAATGAAACATTTTAGTATCTTAAAATTAAACATTTCTTTTCTGAGTGAAGTTAATCATGATGCAATGTTTAATTGTGTTAGTTTTTTATTTATATAATTTTTGACGTAATTAAATTAATTTTGTAAACTTTTAATTTTAACTTAATTTAGTTAAAAGAAAATTGATTTATTTTCTCAATTCTGTTTTTAAAGCAATCAATGGAAATTGAATTAAACAGAATTACATTGACAATTACTGTATCATTGAGACACTATAATTGTTTAACTTATATTATAATAGGTAATATTAAGAATAAAATAATTATAGTGAAAGTTAGAATGGAAAGAATGATTAGTTTTGTTAAAGAAAATGTTGTTATAATGTTTGTATTCATTAGATTTGAGCATACCGTGTAAAAAAGCCGGCCTAATATGGTGTGATACGAGATTGCATAGAAGAGAGGAAGTAGTACATTAATTCCGAGTTATCCCTTGAATATCCTTCTTTACCCCCATACGTGTGCAACACTAAGACTACCTAAGAATGGCAGTTCTTACAACAGCCTGCGGTGTTCGGGACGGCCGGTAATTTGTACGGAGATATACGATAGACAATAACACCAGTAAGGGGCAGCAGTGCGCGCCGACTAATTTGTTTATCATAATATCTTGATTTATCGTCGCACCCTCACCTGTGTCGGTTCGTACGCCAATCGCAACTTTTATTCTTTCTATTTCTGTCTCTCAATACTGAGTTGCAGTGAATAAATTTCTTCTCGTTTTTTTTCTTCTCTTTTCACTTTCTTAAAACGCAACATATTGCAGGGTATTGCCCTTTCGTATATATGTAGTGAATAAATAACTAGATATATTTATCTCGCGGATTGTTCAATTGGTTAAATTTTGAGCGGCACCTGGATAGTTAATAATTCGACATACAATATTTCGAATGGAATACTGAAAAATTTATTGAAGTGGATTTAATTCGGCCGGTATGAAATGCTCGCGTGCATATTATAGGGAGATCGTTCGCGTATCTAGTAAAGGATCATTTCGATTATGTGACTTATTTTTACATATATCCATATCTATAAAATTAATTAAATTGCGATTTTATTGAATATGTGATAAATAGTGTTAATATATTATATCGCGCGCATATTCGATATGTAACAATTTTATGTAATTCTATTGAAATTTATAACAGCGAATTTATCGCAAATGTATTATCATTGTTATCCTACACCATATTGCGGAAATGCAAAATTGCACTTTCGAGAAATTTACAATAAATTCACATTTTTGCGTTGATGTGATATTTATGTGGTATGACTATACTCATGTATCAATGATTAAAAAAATAATCAAAATAAATGAAAAATTCACACTAAAATTAGTTAAACTAGCTTATTAAATTCTTAATTATATGAAATATTTTGACTTCGAAACAATTTTATTTGGTTTGTAAGTTTAAAGATGACTTATTATTGAAGTAAAAAAAGTTATATGATTGAGGAGGGAGGGAGGAGAGAACTTTATACTATATTTTTTATCATCATAATAAAAAATATAGTATAAAATATAGATGCGCTTGAATTTATACAATTAATTTACATAATAAATATTACACAAAATAATATAATTTCCACAAAATATATTATTAAATATCATTTTTTATAAATAGAAGTTGAAATTAAATAAATAATAAATTACATTCATCGGAGCGGTAAATTAAAACGCAGTCACGTATTAACGGAGTGAAAATAGTGAAGGTGTACGGAGGAGTGTCCAGTCACGCTATGGAAATTATGACGTATTACACGATTGCCTTTTCAACGTTGCACGCAGTTTGCTCATGCCATGACTAATAAGTAGATATAACGCAATTTAACACGCATTAAGGCGATTTAATACACGATAGTGAAAAGAATTTGAACGACCTGATTCGGAAGCAACTATTGTGCCATATATATGTGCCATAAATTAATTAAGTGTAAAATTTATCATTAAAACTGATAGATTTTATACAATTTTATCACATTTAATTGAAAATAAGAAACAACAACTAAATAAATTTATAAAATGATCGAAAAATATGTATCTGCTAATTATTAAAATTCTAAAGAAACAGCTTTTAGAATAATATCGATCTAAAAATATTTTTTAAATCGTAAGCCATTTGGAAGTATTTATCCATATCTCACAAAAACAAATCCATTCTTCCTAGAAATTATGACTTGTATAATTATTTATTATTCTGCCTATTTGTAGAAAGTAACGTTGTTTACAACCATTTTATCGTTTGTTTCCAACAAACAGATATAACTGCTACATGTACGTAGATATAATAGTTTTATATCTATGTTATATGGCAATTGTAATCATTGGATTATTTCATTCACGAGAGTGATATTTCAAGAATATTAACATAGCCACATCTTCTCGCTACATCATATATAAATTGCACTCGCGCAAATTAAATGTTTATAATTAAGCGGTAGATTGTGACAGTAATGCACGGTTCTCGTAATAAATAATTATAGATACATTAAGGAATACACACATACGCGCGCGCGCGCGCGCACCGTGTTGTGTGTGGGTGTGTTTGTGTGTGTAAATACATATACGTATATATATAGTATGTACACACATAAATACATTTGTATGTATGTATATATGTATACATGTAATAACTTTGTAATTGTTAGGCGTGTTCATTACGCATTTAGATATGATCTTAATGCGACGAGGAGATGAAAATATAATTATCCGCTAGCGTTTTATATTGTAGAGGACGGTTACACATGCGAGATATGCAAGTAAAGAGCTAGGTCATCCTCTTATGGATTTGTACGTGAAAAGCTAAAGTAGTAAATTGTTGAGACGACTTACACACGCGCTGCATATACCACGTACTGTATGCGTCACAGAAGCCGAACATTCGTGTGCGACGCACCAGCGTTGGTTGGTGTACGTTAATTCGAAGCGCTCAGTTAATTAAAGTAATCGAGGTACGGGGCTATAATTAGTAGTTGCAGCCAATACGATAATGCGATCTCAGATCATTTTTCCAACGAGATCCCGTGGTGAAACTTTCTATGATAAGGAAAAGATGACAAATAAAGAAAGCATGACCACAAACGAGATCATGTAGCACTTATTTTATTCTCACATAAGATTTTTAGGAAACTTACGTGGTTATTATAGCTATACACAGTGAAAACAGTTTGTATTTTTGTTAAAATGCGACCCTTGTTACAATTTTTGTATTGAATTTTTATAATATACCCAAGTGTTAATTTAATTGTAATTGTAATTGCAATTTGATTATTTTGTTAAATTGATGTTTAACATTTTTTAGCATTAAAGTAACAATTTATGAGTAAATGCATATTAAAATAATGTTGTTTTGAAACGTAAATTCTAAAATAATCGATGAAATATACATTTTGACATAATATAAATATTCTATTAAAAAAGTGCTTTTACAATTTGTTTCAAATTATGTCAAAGTATCTTATATTTTTTGTATTAAATTTTTACATAATAGGTATTTGTGTTACCTTCTAACACATTTATTTTGTTTTATTAAAAATTAACACAAAAATTTTAATCGACTGTTTGGGACATGCGATATAGTATAGAGAACAAAAGAGTATATTATCGACCAATTTCTTAAATTTACTTTGTGGTGAACTACATTACCATATCTATTTCTTTTCGACACATTATGTTGCTACATTTTTATAAATAATATTCAATATAATAAATATATCGTACCTTTAAGTTTAGAATCTATTGAAGAACAGTTTGATGATATAATCTTTAAGTTTCCAATTTAAAATATTGACAATAAGTTTGAAATTCAGTTCGATGAAGATATCAAATATATTGAGACAATCTATGTATATCGGTAACAACAGATCTTAGTGCTGAATAATCATTTTTACAATCCCCGGCTTATGCGAACTGCGCGCCGCATTGATTGCAATAAAATTCTTTACAGTTTATCGGGAAAGGGGGATTCTATAGATGCTTCTGAGCATCAAATTGCTTGTCAATTTAATAATATTAGAGGAGATTTATTTCACCCATTTCTATTTTATTGAATAACTTTGTTAATCAATATTTTATATTGAAACTTGAACGATTATATTCGTTAAAATATCGTTTTATAGAGTCTAGACTCAAAGTAATGAAATATTTATTACTTAGGGCGTGATTTATAAAAATGTGACGCACTACATAATCGGCGGAACAGGAAAAGTGGTGGTGATAGTCCAAAAATAAATTTAAAAAATTGGTTTAGTTTAAAAAACACATAGTATTGTGTTACAAAATGATAATACTTTTAATTTTTCATCGTTTAGAATTTTCCTGATTTAGAATATTCCTGCGTTCAAAAACATTACAGATATATTATAATTAGAGATATTATTTTATCCTTGTTTAATATAATAATAAACAACAAGCATAAGATGATATTTCTAATGTTTCCGAACATAGTCCTCTCTTTAGAGTGACCATCGATTTATAGAAAAAATATTTCGATTTAAAAATTTCGCTTAAAAAGCCATATCAACAAAATCTCATGTTATTGTTTAACTTTGCATAACTCGAAATGTGTACAGCCGAATAAAAAGTTAAATAACAAAAAAAACGCTCGAGTGTGCATACATTCGTATGATAATACGCTCAAGTTTAAAATCAATGAGGAAGTATGTGTAATTAAGTGCTAAAGTGTACCTTGAAAAAATTTCGAAGTGCTCATAAGTAAAAATGCCTATAACGAATGTCAGCTCTTGTATATTAGCATATTAGCGCCACTAAAAAATGGCGGACTACTAAAGAATAACATTATTAGTTGATAAATTCCATATTAGAGAGGGCTCCGTTTTTAGACTTGTTTTTTGTTGTTTGAATTAAATTTATCATTTCCTATGTATTTTGCGCTGAACATGAATTCGGCAAGCAAATTGCTCCATCACGTCAGGTTTTTGAGAAAAGTGAAGTTAAAGGTGTCAAAAACGACGTTTTTTCACATATTCGTGATTTTTTTGCTAGCAAAGTAAATTTTTTTTTCTACTTCCGCTTACGCCATCTTAAAGTATCAACTTTTATCTTTAAAATAGATTTTTTCTAACGTCATACGTTTTTCTTTTACCGACTTAATCTCTGTGTAGTCACTACGTCACGACCAACACATTAAAACTCAATTTTCTCTAAAATCTGACGTGATAGAGCAATTTGCTTACCAGATTCGTGTTCAGCGTGAAAAAATACATGGAAAATGGTAACTTTTATTCAAACAACAGAAACCACGTTGGCCAGTAAGATATTGGTCTTGGCGTGACTACACACTACACAGAGATTAAGTCGGTAAAAAAAAACTTATGGTGTTAAAAAAAATCTATTTTAAAGGTAAAAGTTGACACTTTAAGATAGCGTAAGTGAAAGTAGAAAAAAAATTTACTTTGCTAGCAAAAAAATCATGAATATGTCAAAAAACGTTTTTGACACCTTTAACCTCACTTTTCTCAAAAACCTGACGTGATGGAGCAATTTGCTTGCCAGATTCGTGTTCAGCGCGCAAAAATACATAGGATATGATAAATTTTATTTAAACAACAAAACCACGGAGCCCTGTGTTATTAGAATTAAAAGCATTTTGTATTTGTGTCAAAACCAGTTTTTGTTAAAATTTTCAAGATATCTAATTGTAAGCGTAAATTTTAATGCGACTGTATTATTAGAATTTAATACGTAAGTTTTCGTTTTATGTTAAGTTGATATTCAACATTTCTTTAAATTAAAATAATGCAATTTAGAAGTACGTAAACAAATAATGGATATAAAAATAATCTAATTTTAAAATATAATTTACAAGAATAATAAATGAATAAAATGTTGAGGAAAAATGAGGATTGTGAGATACGTGTTTGGTAATGAGATACTGTATAATTTGTGTATACTGGTATAATTTGTGTTAAATTCTAAGTTCAAAATTTTTAACTAAGCAGTAAATTTAAAGTACTTCGTTACAGTCTATTTAGACATTGTAGGATGGCTACTAGTCATTAGCGTTTACTACGTTTTTTATAAAACTGAATTTCAGTTTTGCAGGTAGCAGTAATTTTGAGGCTGTATATTCTCTACGTAATTTTGAGAAGTATGTTACATATTAATTTTTTAACTGTAGTCTAACTTGAAGGTCTTGAATGTGATTTTCAAGTAATGTTATTGTATTTATTGTGTGCCATAATGTATGAATTCAGCATATAAAGTTAAGATATAACTATCATGAAGTGAGAAGAGTCATGAGATGTTTGTGAGCCATTTGCATTACGAGCATATTATATTAAAGTCGTTCTTGCAACTTTACAATCTCATGATGGACATTGCTTATTAGCAGCAAAGAAATTATTTAAAAAAAATTATTTTTTAAGCCAAAAAAATTAATTAAAAACGATTTTTTTTTCAAATAAAACATATATTATAAAATGTTCATAAAACTTTCGCACTTATTAGTGTGTAAGCTATACGAAGAATCATTAATTTGTGATTTTTTATAATTAATATGTTATCTTTTATGATATTAGTTGTTAGTATTTCAAGGCCGTCTTTCTCACAAATGCATTCCTTTTTCCCTCTTCAGTAAATTGTAAATCCGTCTATATAACCGATGTATTTCTACCTATAGGAAGATTGGTAGAACTCTATAGCTGACAAACTGGTGTTAATAAGAATTAATCGCATTAATACTTACAAGTTATTTCAAAAACAAACTGGTATTCCACCATCCTCTTCCTTCCTCTTATTAATTTAATATGTTTTAAATGTTAATTTTATTGAAAAAATGTTCTTCTGTCCAAATTGTGTCAAAATGTTACAATTTTTGTGTTAACTTTTCACATAATATAATAATATTTGTATTGCTTTCCAATATATTCATCTTGTATTAAATTAACATAAAAACTTTAATGAATTATTTAAGATATGTAAAATGTGTTAAGTTTTATATAAACATTTTTTACTTTTAATAGATAATAGAAACGCTCGTATTGATGTTAAAAAACGTAAATTTAAAAAACTGGTCGCNTGGTTGAAATTACGAGCCAAACAATTCTGGATGTTGATTAAACTTTTATTCCGATCACAATCATAAACGCAAATAATTCGGCTATACTTAGCCTTCCTCAGCCGATATAAATTATTTATAAAATAAACATGTTAAAAATTTTGAACCGAGCGAAAAAACAAAAGTAATACAAAACTACAGCCATTCGATACAGCCGTAGTTTTGTATTTCTTTCGTTTTTCCGCTCAGTTCAAAATTTTTAACACGTTTATTTTATAAATAATTGATATCGGCTGAGGAAGGCTAAATATGTATAGCCGAAACGTACCGAATTATTTGCGTTTATGATTGTGATCGGAATAAAAGTTTAATCAACATCCAGAATTGTTTGGCTCGTAATTTCAACCAGTTTTTTAAATTTACATTTTTTACTTTTAATTCAATGTCACTTTCATAAATTTTTTAGATGTCAAACTGATCGGTTCCATAAAATAAAGAAGAAAAAGTTAATGAATTGGTAAATTGATCATTGCGTTTTGGCATTGAAATTAAGAAGTTTAAAAAACTTAAAAAAGGTTTAACTTTGAGAGGCTCATATATTATCGTAAAAATAAATTTCTCCATTTCAATAAAATTCGCGCATCTCATTGTCGCTATTATACGGACACTTATATGTTACATGGCTGGTAAAACATTCTAAGTTCACGGGAATAAATGTGCGAGCGTATCGTAGAACGCAATCGAGGTATACGGACACCGGAAGTTCATACTTATTCACTGAGCACCGAAAGGGCGACCGGGTATAATTTACGTATAAATTAAGCAGAATGAATCAACGGCGATTAATCGCAATGGCTCACGATAATAGTAGTGCCTCGCACGCCTGTTTACAAGCGTTAAACGAATACATTACGTTTTTCATTATCTGGCCACGTGGACGCAATATCTACTATTTCCACCTTTTCTGATGTTTAGTCTCTCCTGGTACAAATATCTCTTCTTTGTTATATACGCAATCGTTATAATTATGGAGTGACTTACTAGCGGAAAGCAATTGTATGAAGAAATGGAGAACCAGTGTTCATCAAGTTCATCATTCACTCATCAAGTGTATTATAATGAATGATAATTATAAATGTATTTTTATTAATTTTCGTGAACATAATTATGCACACGAATAATGAGAGGGAGTATGAAGAAATGAGAGAAATATTCGCCGACAAATTATTTTAAATACGAGAAATTTAAATACGTAAAAATGATTTATATTTTTCTTATTGCAATTTAAGAATTAAAATTAGTAATGAATACAAAAATTTTTCTAATAATCAAAGTTTTATTATTATGAACGAATTATTTAAGAAATTTTAAAATTGATTAGAAAATTCTTTCCCTAGTATTCCTAGTATCCCTAGTATAGAAATTTTTTCCAGCTTAATCAATCCATAAATTCTATAAACAAATTTAAAGTTGAGAATGTAATATAATTCATGTGTTATGTGAAAACGATATATCGATGAAAACCGTGAGAAGTGGCGCCGTTTATGAAAACACGATTCTCATACTCCAGCATTGGTCAGAGTAGTGCGAAGGGGAAAGAGAATGGAGTGATGTGAGGGTAGGCGAATTGCACGAAGTAAACAGGCCGTGAAATTACCTTTTAAATATTAGATTATGATTAAATGTGTACCTACCTCCGAGGCACTAGATGTTCAGTACCACCCTACGCGCAGTTCATAAAGCCAATGGGGGTGGTTTATAACGGATGAGACTCGAACCATCCCTTTTCAGACTATATCGAGATATCAATCAGCTCTTGGCATCAGATAAGATTGGTTGTTTAGAAAGTGAGTGCTTTTCAAAATCTAGATGAAGTTTTTCGTATTTTAATGGCTGACCATCAACCTGTAATGATTTTTACAAATAAAAATATGTATTTATACAAAAGATACGATAATATGTTATATAAAAAAGGTTTTCATTTTCTTTTAGAATTAGAAATTAACAATTTAAGAACTTTACAAGGCTATTGTTTGACACGAAAGTATTTTTATCATAAATATTCGCGATCCAGGTAGCATGAAACAGGAATATTGCAGCAACGTTGCAACGTTGTTACAATGTTGCTTCAATGTATCATGCTATTTGGATATACATTGTTCTTTATTATAAAAGGATGTATTTTCACATTTATAATATGTGTGTGTGTGTGTGTGTGTGTGTATTGTCTTGCTTGTAAATACAAAAATTTATACTATAATTTTATAATTATAGCATAATTTAAAATATTATGTGTTTAAATGAAGAAATTAAAAGTGTAATATAGTTACGAAATTGTTTTTAGGAAACGCAGTTAGTTACATTTAAACTATTTAAATATAGTACATTAAAATAAACTATTTAAAAATAAAAAGTAACATATTTTTAATATGTTTAAAGTATACTATTTAAAAAATTATGTACGTCAAAATGATGAAAAGTATAATGTAATGACTACAAGTTTTTAGGAACGTAGCTGGATTAATTAATTAATTTATTTCATAATATTTATATTTTCCATACATCCACGATATTTATCATTCGTATATCATTTTGATAGCTATCATGAAGCGCCAAATTTCCTTGTCCAATTTAAAATTTTTTACGTTGCTCATAAATAACCACGTAATTGTAATAGAGACGTTCTCGCGTGTCGGTCAATAATTCTTCAAGCTACAACGGAATGCTCTTGATACTCCTGTTATAGCTCGTGTGTATACGCATGAGCTATAACAATGTTCGGCTTTGTTGATACCTAATTGGGTGTCGTTAACGCGCACCGGGTCATAAATGTAGTGGCACCTATGGCGATAAATTTCCCTATACTCCTTAAAGAAATTAAAGGTCCAATGCCAACATGTGGACATGGGCCGGAACCCACGCCGTAAAGGCCGATCGTGACGAGCAGGTGTTTATATCCGGCTTCTTTCGACCGGTGGCCGCACTGTTCCGTTTCGCGTCCGTCTGTCTGCCCGCGTGCGCATACGATATGCATACATATGCATAAAAAGAACGTGTAATGCCCAGTGGGCATTGTACGCCCCCGCCGCAGTTCGCAATTCGTCGAAAACTTTCCGGCGGTATAAGCATATGCATTGCTCACTTAACAAGATTGATATAATGAGATATACATGAGAATCGCGCGCGTGCGCGCGTCTGTGCGAGTGCGTGCGAATGTTCGGCCGTGCGTGTGCATCCGTAATTACGCAGCAGAGAGGATATGTAACAGATAATTAATGCAAACGACGGGTTGCCCGGGAAATTTCGGCCAGACGCGGTAGGATCTGTCGGAAAGGTGTGAAGCGGAATGTGACAGCTTGGAAAAATATTTACGAAATCGATGCGTTCCGCAGCCGCGTCATCGCATAAATTAGATTGTTCGTGCATTCTTAATAGCATTACTAAGGATACTTCAAAGATCACTTCAGCTTTGCAATTTATAGAATACGTTTAATTCGCGAAAGAAGGATTTCTATTTCTTTAGAGACAAGTTTAAATATATAAAATCTTGTTAATTATTAATTAATCGAATAAAAAATACAACAAGGCTAATGAGAGTCGGCGCGGTTACAGAAGAAGCGCAATCAAAAACACACAGATACTATTACATGTGTTTATTCATACAACATAATAAAAGAAACGAACGTTTCGACTCACTTTGAAGACATCTTCAGCATATTCATAACATAGAAACTATGATGTCGGCTAGATAGTTTCTATATTATGAATACGCTGAAGATGACTCCAAAGTGAGTCGAAACGTTCGTTTCTTTTATTAAGTTATATGAATAAAAACATGTAATAGTATCTGTGTGTTTTTGATTGCGCTTCTGTAACCGCCGAATCTCATTAGTCTTGTTGTATTTTTTATTCTTTTAAATTTTGAGAGTCTTAGTTTACTTATTATATAATTGTAACATTAATTAATCGTCACAGAGTGATATATATGTATATATACACACTGTTTCTCTCCTCTTATTTTAAATCTTTCATTCGAGAGTCAGTTATTTACATGTTTTGAAGTATTTTTGACAATAAATACATATTATTCAATAAATGATATTACTTTTATTTGCATAAAAAAGAAGTACTCTTATTTTAAAAGTATCTTTATTTTCTCTGAATTAAATATGGAAATGAAATTATATAGTGTTAAACAGACATAATTTGCTTACATGAAGAAATTTTATATAGTTTCATTAAGAAAAATATATTTTCATTATTGAATAATAATTCTCATGAGTTAAGAGAAAAATATTATTAAACAGAATATAAATATGAATATTGATTCAAATCAAGAATTACAACTGTTTAATACTATTATTATTAAAACAATTATTTTGCACTCTTTAGATGACTAATATATTTGAAACGAAAAAAAACGTGTAATATTTTATGTATAAAATTTTGTTAAAATTTAAGGTTATCAAATTCTTTAAAGAAGGTTAAATTATAAGCAATGTTATATCAGTAGAACTCGGTAGTTTATGTGAGATTTCGTTGCGTGCTGAACACCGCTGCGTATGAGTTGTGTATGTGTGATGATTATCAATTCTCGTCTGAAGCGCGGCTGAACTTAAGTTAAATCCCAATAATGCGGGTCAATGACTCAAACATATTTGTAAATTTAATGTAATTTAAAAGAAATATATATGTTATGTAAAATCTAAAAATAGACAAACCATTTTATACACTTACAATGTAAAATAATAATAAAATAAATTAATTGAAGAAAAAAAACCTATGTATCACGTAATAAATTAAATCATGATAACGTCGCATTTTTAACTAATATGGGCATTAACACGACTATCAATAAAGATATTTGTACAAAAAACGAAAATGTCCGCACAATTGCGATATAAGGGGAAATATATCAAGAATAAGGCATTAGCAAAAAAAAAGAAAGTGCAATGTGGCTCTTGTCAAGAAACGACAAGAATGACATAACTTCACTCTTGATAAAAACCAAGATTTTTTTATTTACTCAAACTTTAATATCATACAATAAATATTTACGGTCTTGTTACACATGTTTCCTCGCGAATTCAAGACTCGTTTTTCATGAATTTATTGAATGTGATTTCGATGTTATATAAAAATTCGTGTCGCATTACAGTAAAAATGGGTATATACAAAGGTAAATACAAAAAAATTTGTGATGTTGGAACGGTTAGATATTACCCATCTCGTAGCAATGCATTCCTGGCACAAAAAGAAAAATACTTACTACTACAAACTTTCCTTCGATTGCAATCACGTTACTTATATAATGGAGATGCTAATTCCTTCGTATAAGACAACCTAAAGGCAATAAGAAGAAAACTGTTTCCCAGGCAACAGAAGAACAATAGCGTATAGAACTTATTATTAATACAAAATTTCCAATAATTTCCCATATAGCACGTAATATTGCAGCAATATCGCAGTAATATTGCAATATACCAGAAATATTACATATTACTGTGAAATATCACAGAAATATTATTGATATATTACACGTTGATAAATAACATTGAAATATTACAGTAATATTGTTGCAATATATTGTTGCAATATATCATCCTAAATAGCAAGATAATATCAAATAACGTTACAATTATGTTTTATTGATGTTAACAATGTCATTAAGACATTATTAAGGTATCACAAAATTATACCTATATTGCAGTAATATTGCAATATTACATGCTGTCGGTTATGTATAAGATAAAGACAGTTATGGATACTTATTTTAATATTAACATTACTTTAATATAAATGTATTACACGATATATGCGTAGTTTATCATAGTACGAATATCGAATGTTCTAAGAATGTCAGTAATCTATTGTTATGATATTCTTGAAATATTCTCAGAATATTCTTGTTTTGTTAGGATGTTTCCTTGTACTTTCAAAACATGCAGTTCTGCTTTTCTTCTAGTTAGAAAATGATGGCGGCTACATTCTTAGGTGCATTCCTAACTTCTTTAATTATTTTCTAAATGTAAAATTTATCGAATATTTTATATTGTTGTGCATATGGCTACAATGATAATCTCACTTTAACATTAAAATACTTTTTATTCTAATACTACAATTGAAAAAAGTGGCAGTAATTGGGACAGTTACCTAATTATTTCTTTCGTAACAATTCAATAAATTGTTATTTGTACATCAACTTTATAGTATTAAATTTTTGCGTCATAATTAGAAATTATTTCAACCTTAAAATAACGCACGGAAATATTATTTGTGTTCTTTAATGTCTAAAAATATAACTAATTGGAATTGATTTAAAATGGATATTTATAATTTGCGAATTATATAAAACGTCAAAAGGAAATAGAAAAAAATATTCACAAGAAAATAATTAGCATTTGAAGAAGCATTAAAAATAAAGAGCAACAGAAATAAAAAGAGGCGTTTCTATAGGAAAAGCAAGTGCAATGTTTAATGTTCCTGAAACTTGTTATTGAATGTTATTTGAAAATTATAAAAATATTACTCCTGTAAAGACGACTAAAAAAAAGTTTTTCACAAAGAAACGAGGTTAAAGAAATTTTGCAATATTATATTATTTTATTAATAACATTTTATTCACACTTAAATAAAAATTAATTTACTAATTTTATCATTATTTTTATTTTCTTTTATACATTTCTAATATCAATAAACTGATTGTCACATTGCGGTCAGACATTAATTGGGACAAGTTGTGATCGGATATTGGAACATAGACGTTTTAGGCTGTCCGGACATTGGTACATATATGTACATGTACAAAAAGGTTTATGAATATTTAATAAACTACAAATTGATAATCTTTTTTTTCTTTTATTTCTTGTATTTAAAATGTAATCTTTATTATGTATATAAAAAGATGTTAAAAAAGTATTATTTTGATTTAAAAAAATCGTGTTTTCAATAAGGATTAGCTCTTAAATGTTCGGCCACTGGAACATTTACCTTACTATTCAGGATCTCTTTTGTGGTGGGGGAAATTTTAATGAAATTTTGATGAAATTTTGACGTTTGTTTGAATTTATATTCATTTTAGAACATTTTCATCATGATTTCATCAAAACTTCATAAAAAATTCATTAATTTTAATAAAATGTTATTAATTTTCGAAGTGAAGTTATTAATTTGTTATTAATTTGTTATTACAGAGTATCTGTGAACTTGATCGATTCAGTCGTTATTGAAATTCGATAATCTCAGGTGTTCATAAAATGCCGTTTCGCGTACAGTACATACATATAATAGTTTGTGCTGTGCTTTATTTGGCACGAGCTAAAACTGTGACTCTTGATCGTGTCTCTTGACTTTTCGCTACAATTTCATTAAAAATATATTACATAATAAGGTAACTTTACATTTTAATTCTTATATATAATTAAATAAATCTTAATAGGTTGTTAACAATGTAAAATTATCACTGGTTGGAATACATTAGTGTAAAATAAAATCTTAATATTCTGAGAAGTGCTTACAATACAAAATGAATACAAAATGAATAATAAATCACGACTATTATAAATATATCAACCTTAGATAAAATATAATTTTTTCTATGTCTAATATAATATCAATGTTATTTTTTTCTTTCTGTATTACATATATCTAATAATTTTTAAAATGATATTAAGGATAACAATAAAAATAAAAAGTTATTAAAATTATTTATTAAATTCCTCGCAATATTATATAAATGCCACATAAATATTACAAAATGGTATATAATATTCCAGTAATATAACTGTGAAATATCACAGCAATATTACTGTGATGCGTTTTCGAGGACATTTTAATATTACTGTGATATCAGAGTAATATTTCAGCAATATTTTTGCTATATTTCATTGTAATATTGCAATGGAAAAGTACACTGAGAAAAAAATTTATTTGAATACTTGCAATGAAATATTTACTTATGGTACATAAATATTTATTCCATAAAAAAATGATAGTTAAATTATATTAGTGTTTCTTGTACTAAAAAAATATTTATTTACATTTAATAGATTATTTTTTTGCAAGTATTCAAACAAATATTTATTAAAATGTAGTAATTTTTTCTCTCAGTGTAATATTGCTACAATATTACGTGCTATATGGGTTGTTATAAAGTCGCATACGCAGCATGTGTTGCCAGTAATATTATAAGTAAAATCGGAAGCCGTTTTCCTCAATAAAGTTGACAACTCATTATTAGCTACGTACTTTTATCAAATTGATAGCAACATGCGGGAAACTTGCTATCTAGGTAGGAACGGGACGGTAACTTCGAGTTTATATTTTACAGACATACGTCTTAATATCAAAATTACTTCAGATGAAAGTTTCAAGACATTCTTGAATAATGTGTTTTGAGGTATAACTACTAACTCTCATGCAGCGGTGCTCAGCACACAACACGGAGTCTCGCACGAACTTCTGAGATCTCTATAATTATTACTGTTTCATATTTAAACAAGAATATAATTTCCTGCTTATTTATGAAACAATTATTGTTAAAACCTTTTATTAAATTTTAAGTTTTTATTTGTTACTGATGTTTTCTCTTTATGAAAAGAATGATGAAAATAAATAAATAATGAAACAAAATAATTAATGCCATATTTTAGGCATGATATAAAATATAAGTGCAAAATTATTAGTAGCAAAATTACTTATTATCTCTATTTTTTATTATACATTTATCATTGATAAGTATCCATTCTTTAACTATATAAAATGCAATGCCATACAAATTATATATTAACATTTTTTCTGAGCTTTCGTATAATACTATAATAGATTGATAGAAACTGTATAAATATAAATGTAAAATAAAATTTATATTGCTTTTTTTTTAATTTGTGAGCACATGCCTTCAAATATTTTATATATTAACAATGCTCATTTATCAATAAAGCTCGGCACATGATGCGATTTTTCTTGCTAGATCGCATGCGAGGCATTTTACTAGTAGCCATACTGGCGATGCTGCTAGAAATATGGCGTATTGCGTGCTACCATGTGTGCTAACATGCTAATTTTCAATGACAGATATTTTCCTGCGAGATTTGCTGCTAATTAGATAAAGGATTAGGTTATAATACAGATATTCATTCAAGAGTGGTATAGATACTGAAAATGTGAGTATTAAAAATTAATAACTTACAATTAGTCATCATTAGCCTAATAGATTAAATTATAATTAATACGAATAACATGAATACAATGATAGAAATATAAGAATAATCGAAATTCACAAAAGTTAAACATGTGTTAATATACACATAGAACGAACAATTTCGCTGAAATAAAGATCTGAACATAACTATGTTGAACCATTAAAAAAATTGTATTGGACGTTTAAACTGATTGCTAGAATGTCAAAACTTTTTACAGCAGTATCATCATCTTTAAACATTTTACGTAATTATTTTGATAGTTTAACATTAATTTATATTTTCTGATCTGTGTCTAGCTAATTTTTTAGCTACTACAATAAAATTGTTTTTTCCGTGCAGCGGTACGTTGTTTTCTAGAATGTTGTTATTGTTGTTCCATAAATCAATTCAATATTGATCAAGTCCAAATTTAAAATCAAAGATTATCCATTTTTCGTTTAAAAACGAGAAAATATATGTCAATTAGAAGAAGACGGGATAGTTAAAGTTTGATGATAAATAAAAGCTAGGTTTTCAAAATCAAAATTATTTTTACTTTTTAAATATTTTTTGGATCTTAATCTTTTAATATAACTATTTATAGTTAAAAAAACCGCTTTTTTCAATTCGCTGGAAAAAAACCAGAAAAATTCCGGTTTTTTTCTGAAAAATTGTTTTTTTTGCGAAAAATTGCTGTTTTTGCCATATAAATGACATGCTACCTAATTTTACAATATTATTAAAGTAATCTATGTTTATATTTGGAATATTATTATACATCACTTGAGGTTTAATAAATTATTAATTATTAAACAAACTGTTCTAAGAACAAATATAATTCTAACAACTAGTTTAAAGACTAATTTAAGTTAATATTTATGTTAATCATTTTGTGAAGAATTTTGAATACTAGCAACTATCAAAAGGCATACATTTTATTTTATATAAAAAATACATTAATTCTGTTTTTATTTATTTTTGTGATTTGCTTTTTGTTTCCCCGTATTCACATTATCATAAATAAAATGAAAAAATTTTAAAGACAGAAACTAACATTAGTTTTACTTTATACGGACCGTTTTCTAGTCATTTTTCATTAACACAGATTTTTAACTCTAGTTCGCCATATCCTGATTCGGTGAATTCTTGAAGGGTAATCTCGTTTTATAGTTTTTCACTTCTTCCTGTATATTGTTATAAATTTAATTATTTCAAATTATTTTCTCGACCTGCTATTATCTTATGAGCATGGTATTTAGACTATGTATTTTTTCATTTTTATAATACAAGTTTTAAAATATTAATTAGAATGAAAGTGACAAGACGAAAAATCGAGCTGTCTCACGAATAAGAGTATGGCAAACTACGCACTCGAAAATAAGTGTGGAGAGCTAGAGTTAAGAAATCATATCGTAAAACAGGTTACTTTGATACTAATGAGGTATCACCCTAGTATATTTTTTGAATTTTTGCGATGAATTTTTCTACCCCTGAAAAAAAAACCGAAAAAATCATGGAAAAATTGAAAAAAAAACTTTTTTCCTAAGCCTTTAAAACTATATAACTATTATTAAATAATATTTTCAGAGATTTATAAGCTTTATTTAAAAAAAAAAGAAAAAGTATTTCTCCCCATCTTGCCATGGGCGGGGCAAGATGAGGTATCTCCGCGGGCAAGACGGGATACACTTTAAAAGTATTTTATAATTTAATATTAATGTGGTGTGTAATAACCGAGTGGTTTAAGAAATTTTTTGAAAAAACAATTTTTATTTTTACTTGACACCTGAAGGCCATAACTTTCAAGACTCATAATTCGAAAGTCCTCAATGAAAAACTATTATAGTATTTTGGAAAGTTCCGATTCGAAGTCAGAATATGCAATTATAAATGGGGATTTTTGAGTGTCTCATATTATGAGTTCCACGTTTTGCGGTTTCACGATCACCAAATCAAATATTTATAATTAAGCAAATTATCACATCCCGTATTTTTCTATTAATACGACTTTACTCTATCACTGCATGCAGAATTTATCATCAAATATTTGTTTATTTTATAATAAACAAGATTTAAAGACTCATCTCAATAAATCTTGACAACATCCAAATTCAAAAAAATTTTTTTCAACGATTGCACGCCTGATCTAATAATGAATTTTCTACTAAATAGATTTCATCCAGAGTAATAAGTTTATGATGGTACCAACCATATGTGTTTATTAATGTAGCAGAAACCTCGCTATCTCATATTAGGAACCTATCCCATAATAGGCGTAAATTTATTTGTTACAGTAGAATATAAAATTTTATATGTGATGTTATGTATGTATGTATGTACATATGTATTCAATAATTCTCTGCTTTGAAAATTTCATAATTTCTGATATATCTTGGCGAAAAAATCGCTAGTTGACATAAACAAAAATTGATTTTGAAAAAGAAGGTAGTATTATTTGAGGTCATCGGTTAAAATATTGGAAATAATTTTTTTTCTCTGTAATATTTTTATAAATATATCCGAAATCATTTTTCGACTGTTTTATTCCGTTTTTCCTACCTGAAAAAATGCATGTTAAATTCGTTTCTCTCGAAAGTCTCGAAGTTTATTGTTAATGCTTTTCCGTAATGCTGATTGGTTCTTCCTCTGTGCTCAGTGTTTCGTGAGCTAGTGTCATCGCGAAGATCGTGTTTTGATAGTTATTTGTATCAAGGGTTAATAGTGTAATATTAAATTGTATAATTTGTAGGAAATTATGTAATATCAAAAGCTCTGTAGCGCCTATTTTGTCTAGTATTTCAAAAACCTGATGTTACAGACAATTTTTGCAGTCAGATTCGAGTTCAGTACACACAAATACCATTAAGAAAACAGTTGTTAAATTCTGAACCAACTTCTAACATCCTTCATTCCACAGGCCTCTGTAATTAATCTATCTTGATATTTCGACAAATCTTTCTAGAAAGTTTAACAGTCATTACACTCCATAATGTTTTCTGATAAATATTGCAACTGGAGATCCTTGTTGGCATAACATAAGATTTATGTACGCTAACATTCCACTGGCCGCGACAAGTAGCTGCCACCAACTAAATCCGCATCCTGCCATTCCGTTTAAGGGCAACCGAGAAGTTTAAAATCTCTGGGGAGAGTTTGCCGACTAAAACCAACCCCTACCAGTTGCTCGAGGGGTCGAACCACAATACAAGCAATAACACGTACCAACCTTCGTCCCCCACTCTCTTATCCTCTCGCCACGCAATTCCACTGTCGCCCCGTGCACGCACCCTCTTTTACCTTAATCGATGAAGGATGATTTGGTCTTAAATAAACTTTTCACCTCTGTCGATGTAGACCACATCCCCTTCTTCAATATCTCCCTCCACTATTTATCACATAAATTGTCGAGTGGTCATTCTGATTATAGCTTACCCTGCTTAATTCGTCTCTTTTTGGACTCCCTTTTGAGATCTCAACTATATTCTATATTTAGAGAAGAAGAGACATGATTTTTGGACTTTTATTTGTTATGATATCTTAAGATCGTGTTTGTGTATGTGTGAGCACGCGTGTGTACATGTATAAAAATGATTAAAAATATAATATAAGGAAAAAGAAACAATATGTTGATCAAAGAAACATAAAAGCCAAAACAAGTCCTAAGTACAAAAAATAAAATTTACAATAATATCGGTATTACAAACTTTTTCGTCTTTATATTAACACATTCTGAGAAAAAAATTGTATACTTTTCAAAGAAGCATACATTTTATCATATGTTTTAAAATGTGATAAAATGTCCTTGACTTAGATCAAACAGTCGCTAACGGCAAAGAATATAAAGCGCCTGCGTCGTTAAAGAAATTACAATGCTTTCAAGATCCCGAAACACGCCGTTGCGTGAATCTCGAGGTTATAAGGACTCCCTATGATGGACAAAAGAGTACCGATCGAGGGAGGTGAAGACAATTGCAACGCGAGGCGAGACGGTATTATTCCGTCAAGATGAACGGAAACGTTGGATACGGAACATGTACACCGACATCCGGCCACGTGTCTCTCATGAGACGAGCCAATGGAAGCTGTGATACCGTAGGAAGGACCAACCTGGCGCGAGGCTTCAAGAAAAGGCATGTACAGTCTCGGCGGCACGCGCCACGAAGGCCACGAATTATTCAAATGGAATTCACAAAACGAGCCAGCTGCCTTTGCTGCGACTGATTGTGAGATCTGTACTGGGGGAACGACCAAGGAGCCATACGCTGTATATAAGGCTTTTTTATGTCACTCGTCAACTCGTCTCCGCCCTCTATTTGCCCGACAATTTGACACCGATTTACGGCTTTCGCCGAGTCAAATTGCGGGTATGCCGGAAATAACACACGGCTGTAGATGCTGAAATTCAATAATTCACAAAAAATTAATTATTTTTACCAATTATTAAAACATTTTTTATAGACAATCTAAAGAATAGAGTTACCGATATCAATATGCGTATGAGTATATAGAATTGAAGAATTTACCTACAAAATCAGTTCAAGAAATCAAATTATCAGCAAACAAAAAACTTCATTTTTTAACCGTTTATTGTATAAATATAAATAAAAAATCTTTAAAGAGAAAGAGAAAGGGAGGAGGGAAAAGTGAGAGAAACTGTTTGATTATTGTAAGAAATTTATATTTGCTGTTTATTGGGTTGGAACAAAAGTTCGTAGAGGCGCATATGTGGTTAAATAATTTTGTGTACAAGTCAATCCATTATCTTTGAATTTCACTAAAACAATGCTACAAATTTTCATTCCAACTCAATATTTATCTCATAATATTTTATATCTACCTATTTTTTGTAATGGTAAAAGTATAAAAAGAATTAATCAATAATATTAAATTAATAATATTAATTAATTAATAATATTAATTTAAAATATAAAGTAATAACTTTTTCACTTTTAATTTACAAAGTTTTACAAATTGCTCTTAACAAAAGCATTTTTTATATTCCTCTTGTTATAAACATGCTAATTTTTCTTCGAATATATAATAGATATAAGAACAAAGTTTTAGACTTTGATTAATTAAGGAATCATTAAAAATATAAAAACCTTTAGACTTGTTTAGTTTTTGCATAAATTTTATATTTATTTCTTTATTATATTTCCCGTTGTCCGTTTGATTTTGCCAGAACAAAATTATCTTGTTGTGATGTTATTGATAATAGTGGATGATTTGACGCTATAACCCAGATTTTATTAAAATAAACTTGTCTTCGTAGAAAGTCATTAAATTATAATATTATTAGGCTAGCAATTAAGAGAATCTATAAATTGAAACAAAGAATGAATGAAAATATTTCTTTATATAACCAATTTTTAAAAAATTTTTAAAATTTTGCATCAAATGTGACGATGTTTATTCGACAGTTTCTTTCCACAGTATTTCCGTTCTAATCGTTTCTACAGGATTTCTTCGGTGTTCTAACCGACGGCATAGCTTGAGGCGTTAAATTGTGACATTTAACGTGTAATATCCTATATAATCTTGTATGAAAAGCTTCATGCAGTAGTTTGCGATAGAATAAAGCCGCTGTAGTAGTAAGGGTGGTTTCTCAGGGGCGGTTAGAAGGACGGTTAAAGGCATTGAGCCGTCCAAGCCACTCGCGAGAGTTCCGAGCTTCTGAGACCGATGGCAGGAACCCCCAGGGGGTTGGGGGTGGCAGATGGCAGCCATCGGACCAGTTCTTTCCGGTACTTTGCCCCGCCAGTTTTGCCCGATACTTACTTCAGAAAAGAGTAAGAGATTAAGTGCTCGGAGACGTCGGAGTGTCATCGCGGCGATGATTAACGTCTCTCTCATTGGAAAACGTTTCGGAAATAATCGAACTCTTTAAAATCGGAAAATATTTTAAAGAAGATTTAAGTTTGTGGTACAAACATATTTTTATAATGTTTTTAATTATATTAAAAAGAAGATTCTTTTTATCGTTAACAATTTATATCACACAATATATTCTGTAATAATTATATCTATTATATGTACAATAAAAACGGTTTCTTGTTAAAATGTTTGGAATGTAAGTTTGTGTTTACGTGAATTTGTAATTTCAAATATTATTCTGAAAATTTCTTAATTTAACGATTACTATTGTTTATAATCTTAATGTCTATAAAAAAATAAAATTAATGAAAATTGGAATAGAAATATTTTTGAAACAAGAACGCCTTCTACGATCAAATTAAATCTTAGCACTTTTATAAATTTTACTTGTGTGATTTTTATATACCTTTTTTCAAATTCAACCGACTGCGCGCCGAATTACTTTTCCGGTCATAACACAGTTATAAGTTCGGCGCGCAGTCGGTTGAATTTGAAAAAAGGTATATAAAAATCACACAAGTAAAATTTATAAAAGCACTATAAAATCTAGCTTGACCGTGGAAGGCGTTCTTGTTTCAATTTGTATGTTATACATTATCGGTCGAATATCTCTCTAATTAGAAATATTTTTATTTAGTAAAGCCTCTTCAAATGTTCTTGATTACATTTCGCTCTAATTTAAGTTATTTTTACACCTAGTGTTTTCATTATGATCTTTATTACATATACGTACAATATATATTTTATAAAAAATAATATTTGCTTTCTTTTTAACAATAATTTTTTAAAATTATGTTGGTTGATCATAGAAAAAGAAAATTTAATTTTTCGTAATTTCAAGTATAAGATATACATTTTAGAAGAAATTTATTTTATTAAAATGGTTTCGTGCTTTCAAGATTTTACAATATCAAATTCGATAGTGGAAATTTATCATGGATATCAATAACCGTACGCAAATATCATCATGACTATTCCTTCCTTATCAGATATCAGTTATGTGCTTGATTTGGGGTGCGTGCCTGTTACGTCGGCGATCCATTGATAAGCACGTCAAATCCGCCAGTAACACACTCCTCCGGCAACTAAACCGTACTATTGAGGGTCCCCACGACTACCCAAATCGATCATCGAACACTTCCCAAGATTGAAGTATCCTCGATTCAACCTGTCTTCTGACGAATTCCGAACATTCGCCCTTTATCCTTCCGTCATAAAGTAAAGGATTATGAGTTTTACTTTGAACGTTCGTGCTTCATTCGACTAAACTATAAAAATACTTTTGATTTGTAGCAATAAATTTAGAAATTTATTGTATTAATAGTAAAGTTTAAAAAAAACAACAGAAATAAAAGACTAAGATTTGAAGAATTTAGTGTGTTAATAATACAGTAAAAAAAATTATTTTTTCGAACACCAGAACGAGAATTATTTCCAATAATTTTTTATATGCTGAAATTTATTTCCAAATTGCATCGTCATATCACAGTTTTAAGGAATTGAAGTTGCAAAAAGGGCTATTTCTATGAACTTCATTATATTATAATATTTTGATATGAATGTTGGAAAAGCTTTATTGGAGAAGTTTATTTTTAAAATAAATATGTTATTAGAATAGTATCTCATATATTATTTTTTTATAAACGTGCCTTTAAAAATTAAATATGCATATACTTCTTTTAGCATTTAACAGTTATTGGGATAAATATCACCACATGTTCCATGTGGTAATATTTCGAATTGGTAAAGATATAACAAGACTATCACTCTTATTCTTAGACAGAATTTATTTATAAAAATATCTTGAATATACAAAAATTTAAATATATGAATAAATTTTAAACTATTGTTATAAGAATGATAATAAACAATGAGTAATAATGATTAATTAAATAAATAAAATTAAAAGTATTTAAAAATAATGAATATTGAAATAATATAAAAAATTTTGAATTCATTTTTCGGCACGAGCGCACTGTATATCTAATTGCTCCATCCAATCGAGATAAAGTGGAACCAAAGGAATCAACATGTAAGAACATGTTTAAATTCATTTGTTTGCATTTTAAATATAATCGCAACGTTACATTCCCTATTACTTTCATCTTCTCTGCTTTGTAATTGTTGGAGATAGCGATTTAATATTTTAATTACAATGGAATCGAAAGTTTTTAATTTGTTTAAAAGTGCTTGTCTTACGCCGACTATTTTAGTTAGTGAAGACATTTAAATAATAATGGCGACATTTTAATACCAATTCGTGAAAAATAATCACCAGAAGACCTTGCTATATATATAATCTGAAACTAGAGTTGCTGCACATTTTTCTCAGATCTGCGCTGATGGTAACAGGCACGCGCCACTCGAATAGTCTCCTATTCATCTTATCATGATTCCCGAAGACGTGTATATCATACCAGCCAAATGGCACACGAGACTTCCGGTATCGGTCCTCGGATCACCTTTGCAACGTCTCCCGTACTTGGAATATCGGGTTTATGGTTCATTCTTCCTTCGAGAATCGAGATCGCGATTGAATGGCGAGAGCGGAAGTAGCATACGCCCCCATGCATTTGTATATGAGCGTGTTGCGTCACGCAAAACCCCTTTCTTGTCGTTCATTGTCTCATAAGACTTGGTGAAGGTGGTTAGAAACGTGAGAAGAATGTCAAGGAATACTGCGAACAATGTGCGAATGTACACGATTATAATAAAAAGTCTCAAACTTTATATTATACACTGTATAAAAGTTTAAATTGTGATGATCTGTATTATTCTATAATTATGTTAACAAGTATATATACTCTTTGGATTTACTATACAGAGAGAATTTACTCTTAGAATTTATCCTCTCAAAATCATGATAGTCGTGGGATAACATGGATTTTTAAACAATTTTACTATACTTTTCGTAAAATTTGATCTTTAATTAAATTTAGTAAATTTTAATAAAATTCTACTAAATTAATAAAATTTTACTAATTTTTATAAAATTTGGGAAAATTTTATTAAATATTACTAAAATTATAATAAAAAAAATTCTTCGAAGTTTGTGTTGTCGCTCGGCTACCATGATTTTTGAGAGTAAATTCTAAGAGCAAATTCTCTCCGTCCATTAGCATTATACACATATTATAATTAAATTTCTAAGTTTAAGCAATTTTTCGAAATTATACTTTAAAGAATCCAACACATTCGTTTTATTCATAATATTTCAGAAATTCCTAATTCCGATCTCGTTTGTGGATCTCTCAACGAAAACATACGTGTCGAAACTGGGCATGTAGAGTAGTTTGAATGGGCTACAAAATGACAATGGCGAGGAAATTGTTTCCTCTGACTTTTATCCTACTCATTATTCAGCGCGACTATTATGATTGTCCGAGCTGCCGATCGTTATTATAAAGGTCGATGATCTCGAGTTACCAAGTCATTGTCGACAAAGGACGCACATAACACACCGAAAATACAAAACGTAGCGTGACGGGCGGTGCGACGGCGATCAGCATGTGTATATAACTTTCCGCTTAAACGATTTTTATTGGTGTTTAAACAGCCTCATCTGAGCGTGGAAAGTTATAGTTTAATTAGTTACTCTGATGCAGTTATATTACGTTTACGATGTAAATTTACGGCATTACGGATCGACCAATTGTGACAAAAATTTAATATAGCATTCAATAAACGGTATTCGCGATCGTACATTAAAATTTACATACGAATGTTGAAATTATTTACGGCGTTAATATTATCGAGTATGAAGATAAATGGTGTTACGATGCCTTATGTGAGAATGGTAATTTTAATTTAATTTTGCATCTGAATTGTTATCAAAATTTCGTGTGCCCACAATGTGCGTGCTATAAATATAATTATGTTTTTTTTATTATAACATGAATTATTCGTTGCGAATTCAACTCTTCGTGGAAACAGAAATGAGCTTGTGGCACGTTTATAAAGGCAACCGTTCCATTCTGGTTGGAAAAGGAAGAACGAGAAGAAAGAACCAGTGATAACGAGGTGCCTCCGGTGCTCCAACAGGGGCTGCAATAGTCGTTGGGTGGGAGAGAACACTAACCCCCCGTAGACTGCGCAGCTGTGAACTCCCCGCCAACTTCGCTTCGTCTCAACGACGGCATGTCGAACACCAGTGAATTTCGAACTCACATATCGAACCCAGCGGGATCCGTTGCCATTTTGCAAAGCCGCTCACATTCATCCGAGCATACACACGGGCACCAATTTCTTTTCGTGACTTTACTCATATATACTACCTATTGTTGTGTGAGGCTTGAGCGAATTATTTGTGCGACTGGAATTTCATTTCTGGCTAGTTCTGCAACAGTATAAAAGATTTATTTCTTACATGTATTTTTCCGTATACATTTATAATTATATATCAATATCAATATAATAATTCTCACACATTTATATTACAAATCCTCTTTCTGTTTATCTAATAAATGAATTTTTCTTAACAGTTTAATATATTTTAATATTTTGTTATAAGTATATATAATATAAATTTTTAATAAAAAGCGTACCATTTTTGCATTAGTTTAAAGTCTTAATTTAAGAACTTTTTCTAGATAAACTATCTACTATAATATAACTTTTATAAAGTTTTTGTTATTCATTTCAGTACGATAACCTTTTGCTGAGTTATTGCTATTGAAGAATGTTAAAAAAATGTGCTGAGAAATAGCCCATTTTTTGCGAATATAACCATGCACAAATGAGTAAAATATAATTATAATTATATTTTAAGTTATTACTTGTTGATAAATGATGATTCTAAAAATAATCAACAAATTTAATTCTTTTTATAATTAAGTTCTGTTATACTTCTTAAAATAGTAAATTATACGAACTCTATAAAAGTCGTGCGTTCTCGATTCTACTAGTTAGACGTTAAAGTCCAACTTGGTAAATCTACCGGGAACTTTCTTAAAATTAAGCAATTCCCCCGAATGATTCGGGAGAAAGACTGCTGAGACGCAATGTAAACGGTATATAACCGAACGACTTAATCCGGAATACCGTTGGAATATACCAATCCTCTGATTCGTCGACTCGCAATTTATTCCTCCGTACTCCTCGCCATCGCATTGCCACTCTCCAATTAACTTTAAATCACCCTCCTCCGCGGACTCTCCTCATAACGTAAAACTTCGAAATTCAGTCCCAGTTCATCTCGATTTACGCAAGGACGTTATATACTGCGAGGTTTTCGCGTGTTAATATATTTTTGAAAGTTAATTTCTAAACTTTTCTATTCCTTTACTTATGTAAATATAATATTTTATATAACTTTATATAAATTGTAATTAACAATCTTTAAAATAATTTAATTTATTTCAGTTACACTTCCCGTACTTGTACACTAAGAGAAGTTTTTTAATCACTATAAATAATATTAAACTACATATGTTTACATTTTATAAATTAACCTTAGTTCGCCATACCAGGATGTGCCATACTCTGCACGATTTTTATAATAATTTTTTTATAATATAATTTAAAGACTTGGATTAAGGTTAAAGAAAACATTAACTCCATATAAATATATATGGTAAGTCTGCAAGAGCATTTTTTTGCATTATTCTTAACGTGAAGGTGCATGAAAGTTTAAAAAGGATATCTGGTACTCTCGTGTGGCTAATTCGTAAGTTCTTGGCAGTGTTGGGTATAATTGATTAATAAATGCATTTGATTACAATTAAAATAAAATTACAATCAACTTATTGAATAACTACTTTGATGGAACTTCAAAAAATGAGCTCATATTAGGTTTATTGAAACGTCAATACGCATAAAGACTTAATTAACAAGATCCCATTTTATTGTATAATTTTGCATAACTCGAAATGTATACAGCTGAATAAAAAGTTAAATAACAAAAAACACGAGTGTATATACATTCGTGTGATAATCGAGTTTAAAAACAATAAGGAATAAAGGAAGTATGTGTAATTAAGTGCTAAAATGTATTTTGAAAAAGTTTCGAAGTGCTCAAAGTTAAAATGCCTTATAACATATGTCAGTTATTGTGTATTGGTATATTAGCGCCACTAAAAACCAGCTACTAAACGAATAATTCCATAAGTAATTGTTAGAATTCGTCATCTAATAACTGAGATAATAGGTGTATCCTTACGATACTCATAATACTCCTTTCTCCTTTACCGCCTTTTCCCCTATTAATTAGAAATTAAGCTGCACTAGTCACTGAACAATCACTAGTAAATAACTATTTCAGAAAAGTATAATAATAAGACTATAAATAATAAGACTTTAAAATAATAAATGAGACGAATTAATTGTATTTTTTATGATTTAATTTTTATAAAGATTTTATTAAAAGATCATTTTTTATTTAAATTGTATAATAATATTAAAATTTCATTTTTATACTCATTGATTAGTCCAATTTTTTATTTGTTCATTGACTGGTGCAGTGAGTCTAATTTTATGGAATTTAAATATTATACAAGCTAGAATTTTAAAAATTGTTTTTAATAATATAAGTCACTTTCTACAGAGATTTATTAATTATATCTCCCTAAATCTATAAAATGTATTATGGCGTGTAACTTTAATAATGCTTGTAATTTCTTAAATTGCGTGTGAAATTGCGGTCCTATTAATAATTAAAGCAACTAATTTTGAAGCTTACGTGACGTACTCGTCAACTGAACAGAACATGAAGGGCGACTTGTGGCCGAGTTATGGGACAGAGAACAAATCAAGGGGGTGTGCATTGTACCTCCTGTCATCTTCAGCCTAAGCCTTCGTTGCCCCAAATGCTAATTATATGCCATTCACGTGCCATATCAAAGGTTGACTGTCAGAGATTAGAGACAATGAGAAAAGACTTGCTGATGGACCTGATTTGAACCGAAAACATTTTCAAAAATTTCCAATTATTTCTTACGAAAGACTTTTCATTTATATGCGTGTGCGTGTGTGTGTGTGTATGTGATTACAATTTTGATGATTTCTTATAAAATAATTCTATGTCATCAAAAGATCTTAAACGAAGCTTTTTATTGAATTTGTAATTAATTATTATTTGCGTCACATAAATTTAAATTCCAAATTTTATACACATAAAATAAATTTTAATATAAATTAAGAAATACAATAGATTACTTTCTTGATTAAAACATTCCAGTCGACACATTGTTCACTTATCAATGATGAGTAAAATTCTTTTAAAATGTATCTAAATACAGATACAGATACACAAATTAAAATGTATCTAAATACAGATACAGATACACAAATTAAAATGTATCTAGATACAAATACTTCAAAAGCATCTTACAAGGAAGGTACCCGAGGTGTCCCCCTCCGATCTTGACAGGCCTTTAATATGTTAT